>JAOWBB010007047.1:0-13467 GCA_028565995.1 Ricinus marginatus
CTCCCTCTCGGGGTGTCTTCTTTTTCTCTCTCGCTGCTGCCTTTCCACCCCCGTTTGGCGGACCCGAAATTATTCTCTTTTTTCTTGTGGTGCTCGCAGGTGTGACAATCCTACTTTCATTGACCGTGTTTCTGAACATGGTGGCCGAAACGATGCCCGCCACGTCCGATGCGGTGCCTCTATTAGGTATGGCCGCACGCATTGAGGCTGCTTCGAGCCAGAGGGACATGGGGCCCAGAGTGTGACTTTTGCCTTTTAAAATGGCCTTTTAACGGCATTTTCTTGTTGTCTTGTGCTGATGTGACCGTTCTTCTCTCCTCGAACGCTGTGTCCGAGACTGTGCCTCCCACCTCGGAGCGCCCCCTCGTAGGTAACTCTTCTTTTTCCTGTGCCTTTCATTTGCTTGGACTACAGAGGGCCCCGCGGGCCTTTTGTTCTTATCCGGCTCCGAGATTGTCTGCATTGATTATCCCGTCATCTCTCTTTCTCTTTCTTTCTCTCTTTCTCTCTCTCTCTCTCTCTCTCTCTCTCTCTCTCTCTCTCTCCTTTCACCGTAAAATGTGCTCTTATTAATTTTTCTGCTTCGGTTTCAGCTGCTTTCAACGTGGACGTCGGTGTTTTGCAAATATTCATAATTTTCACTCAGTCTAATTTTTCTCTTCGAACTCTCTTCCAACTTGCTTAGCTGGCCGTGCCAAGACGAGCGTCGCCACTCGGGAAGAAGCAACTCCGGCGGAACCCGCAAAAATCACTCCGGGTGCAACCTCTTCTTTTCAGCTTTCTGCGAGACTCGGTTAAATCCGCTGTCCTCTTGCAAGGTCTCAAAGACCAGGATCGTCACTTCGCGATTCGAGCCCTGCGAAAGGGGAACGGAAAGCACTGCGAATCGCGGCTCGAATACGGCGATGAATTGAAAAGGTGGAAAAAGAGGACGAAAACGGGAATGCTGCAGGATGGAGGAGGCGCGATGGTCGGCGACGGGAGACCGTCGAAGGCAGAGCAACCGGACGGCGAAGGCTGCCAACCTGCGCCGCAGCGTCTGGAACTCCGTTCCATTGCATATATTAATAAACGTGAAATTTGTCGTGGTAGCGATTAAACGTTTTTGCGGCTGGCTTTCAAAAAAGGTTCAACGTGGAAATTTCTTCCGGAGAATTGCGGAAAGCACTGAACGACAGAGAGAAAACGAAAAAAAAGAGCTTACCGCTGGCTAATTATAATATTTTTGATGTTGCAGGGGTGACAATCCTTCTGTCGCTCTCTGTTTTCTCCCTCATGATTGCCGACGCCTTGCCGCAGACATCCGAGGCCATACCTTTGCTAGGTCAGAAACCATAGCCTCATTGTTGTATTATCTATGGAGTAAAATCTATTTCTTCCGTTTCCTTAAGGCATTACCAACGCCGATTTGAAAAATCCGCAATTTTTTTTTGCACACATTGGGTCTTACCCTTTGCTGCAGGTGATGTTAAAGCTTTTCTCCGGTGTCGTTTTGTCCTCGGATTGGCGGTGCTTCCTTGCGCAGACGCGGGCATCAGCTTTCCGCCTGAGAAAAAACTCGACCGAGCTTGCGGCTCGATCAAAATTCATAAGCAATAAGACGGATAATAAATTTATGTATATATACATTTAATTAGAATACGTGCAGCGTGCTTTGTGCTCTCGATTGCGTTGTCGAGCGATCAGGTTTACGCTGTCGCACGCTTTTCACGTTCGTTTGGCCTTAACTGGGCATTCCACAAATCAAAAGCTTAGCATCAACCGACAGCAACATTAAAAATACTCAATTGTGATTGACTTGACCGGATCTGAAAGTCTTCAAGAAGGTTTTTTTACTTTGATTTAATGGAACCGGGAATCGGCAGAGAAATAACCTGTTGGCAACTGCATCGTTCTTTGGCATTTTGATCTTTGATATAAACCGATAACAGATTTCATGGATATATTTTTACTTTTGTCTAAAAAACGAACCTAAAAACATCAGTATAAATCTTCTTCCAGGCTTTTACGGGTCTAATTTTTCATATATATATATATATATCTCTATATATTAAGATAAAAATTTATATTTCTCAACTGACATGTGCCGGACAAGATCGCGCATCTAAAGAAAATGATTTTATCATGCGAAGCAGTTAAAATTTTGAGTGTGGTCGATGGAGTTCTCTACGACAGCTCGCACCAGTGCTGCGGTTAGCGCTCTGGCCGTCAAACATATGCAGGAAAAGTGCAGTCTGCGGTTCCCGTTTGCATCAGGAGAGTTGCCGAGGGGGATGTTTCCCATCAGCTCCGAGACTGGTCTTTCGTTCGCTGGAAAATTAAATTTTGGCGCAGCTGAACTCCTTCAATCGCACGAAAGCAATTCGGGAAAGTCACTCGCTTGCTCGTTGAGGAATGTAAATTGACGCGAAACCATCCTCGAAGTGATCAACCGCAGAAAACCTCCGCTGTTGGAAGGCAACGGCGGGGGGATCGATCGGACGTGCCAACAGAAGAATCGGAAACAGGAATCCGATACCGTTAGCCTTTCTCGCCTCGCCGAAGGAGACAGAGAATCACTTCACGGATGATCTGAATGCGATCGTGGCTATAAGAGGCTCTGGGTTGGCCTTAACTCTAAAAAGAAAATTCCAACTCCACACCATTAAAAAAAAACAACTAATTTTAAAATTAACATGAAATAAAAGAATCTAAAAAAACACTTGCTTTGCTTAAACGGAGAAGGAGCCTTTGATCTGTGGGCATTTCTCTCTTTCTCTCTGCTTAGGCAAAGCGAAGCTAAATTCTGTTTGCAGATGAGACCTGGCTGGACGGGAATTCAGAGATCAGGGCTGCCTTTAGATTCGGGGGGCCGAAAAAAGGCTTACGAGGGCCCAGATCTAACGGCGGTACTGATACAGATAAAACCAACACCAACCCGACCCACCCGATCCTGAAACCCGAGTAAAAGCACAATTTCAAGCATGAACCGCTAACAGCAAATCTAATCCTTACATATAAAAATTAAAAATGTTTTTAATAAATATCATTGACTTTATAAAACTAAAATTGGCACCGAATGATGCTGACTGGGCCTCATGAAACCCTCTGCCTCCAAGTAACCCCAAAGTGTGTGCTTCGATGATTCGTTTTTTATAGTTTTAGCTGTTTGTTGTATGTTACGACGCGGTGTAATTTGTGTGGATAAATTCAACTTTCCGGTCCTCGAAGCTCGGGCTTTTGACCGATTCTTAACGTTCATGGTTCTGGAGACGGTTCGGGGGTCATTCCGAACGGCTCCGTCAGGATTTAGGATACCATTCCCCGGCGTTTTTGCATGGAGAATAACCAACACAAATTGCACGGAGTCGATAATTTTTTAGTTGCCGCATGCTCTATCGAAGGGTGACAACCACTGCTCGCTTCTTGCAGCCGTTCCATGAGAAAAATGGAGGTTCTCGTAGGGTTGAAAGGCTTTGGTTTTCACCCCCATTCGATATTTTTAAGTAGACACGCCATATTTAGCTTGCATTTGGCTCGTGTGGCGCCGCCCAAGTGCCGCAAAAACATTTTTCTTCGGGCACGTTGGCGCGGTGTAGCCCTAGACAGTTTTTTTATTCTTTATGAATCCGTTTAAAGCTGTTGAAAAACATTTAAGTTTAGCTTTTGTATTTCCGCTTCAGTTTTATGTATTATCATTGAATGACGCACATTTAGGCGAGGCCGAAGACTGTCCTGCAGCAGTTCTTTGCCTCCTCCGAAAGTGGTAGAAGTTTTAAATTAAATGTGAATGGGAAACTTGACGGGTCTTTCAGTCGGAGCAAAAGAAACCTCCTCGGATTGTTTCTTTAGCGCATTAGTTTTTTTGAATGTAGCGACAAGGAAAGGGGGATGTAGTTGTTTGTCCGAAACTCGCGGGTACATTGCCCGAAGTGGCCGCGGCATAATGGCAATCTGAACGTCTGGACAGTAGGTTTGACGGCCGCTTCGGGAGTGTCCACCCCGCTGCGATATTACGGGAGCTGATTGTGATTTTCTGTGCAGGAACATACTTTAATTGCATCATGTTTATGGTGGCCTCATCCGTGGTGTCCACGATCCTGATCCTCAACTACCATCACAGAAACGCGGATACTCATGAAATGTCTCCCTGGGTAAGCAGTGCATTCTTGTTTAGACCGCCGAACGCGTCGTCCAAAATTCAACTCCCCGACTTGCTTCCGAAGGATGGGATCGGGAAATTCGGGCCCCCGTTCCTCTTCCCGACTTTCCGAGCAAAAAAGCCGACAGCGAAGCTGGTGCTTGGGGCGCGGAAGACGAAGGAAGAAGAATGGTTCGGTTTTTCACGGCATTGACCTACGTGGCCCGAAGAGCCCGAAATAAATGGTCGGATCAGGGAAACTTCGGTTTGATTAATGAAGCAAACGTTAGACATGTTACACTAATAAATGCGTCTTCGAATGAGGATGTCGAGCAAAAAGACGGGGATTAAGTACAGACTTCTGTAGATAATCTCCGTCTTACGATATAGTTACGTTGGATTAAAACGCAATAGTTTTATAGCTAGTTTCCGCACATATAAACATTTATAGTTTAGACGGAAGTTGACTATCCGTCTATTTTGGGCCAAGTGAGTCCTTCTTGCTTTCAAGCTGCATCTTTGAAGTTTTTGCGACAATTTCTCTGGAAAATTCTTCACATTTAATTTTTAGCATTTCCAACGTCCCATTTCAATTTCGGTTCGGGTTTGTATTTTGAAAAACTGGGTTCCCGATTATTATTTGCTCCTTCCCTCGACTGGCAAAAATTTCCTCTGCGAGTCGGGATTTTTGTCTTTTGACAATTAGTCCCGACTCGAGCGGAGGCACGACCCGCTCCGGCCGGCTCCCGCCTTCCCCAAACCGTTTTCGGTAAAATTACCCGAGGAAAAGTGCTCGGGGAAGGGAAAAACCGACGAGGCCGGAAAAGCATCCGCGCCCCGGAAACAGCGAAGCTCCGAGTGAGAGCATGCTGGAAAGATGTCAACAGCAGGCCACGCCCGCTTGCTTGCTCGGCCCGGAGTATCGATTCTGCTTCCCACACGCTTCCCGTGCCAGATGCGAGCTGCCGGAGGGGCCACAAAATTTTTCGCAAACCCGACCGCAGCCCCTCCGCTGTCGGACCCCGAGCTCTCGGATTTCGATCGTCCGGCACGGAGACCCGGGCTTATTTTGAGACGTTCCGGATCGCGGAAAGGACGGGCGACGCTTCCCTCGCCTTTCCGGCAGAGCCTCCCGCATGCGAAAACCTCCCGAAAACAAGTTTAACGTTCGTCGGCTCGGGTTCTGGTTTCAGATAAAAAAAATCTTCCTGCTGTGGCTACCGTGCGTGCTAAGAATGTCACGGCCCTCGGGAAACAACGGCGAGTCCTCTCCTCCGAGCAGGAAGCCTCCTCAGCTGAGGGAGCTCGAGCTGAAGGAGAGGTCGTCCAAGAGCCTTCTGGCCAACGTGCTGGACATAGACGACGATTTCAGGCATCACACGGCGACGCTCCAGTCGTCCGGGCACGCCGCCGCGGGGTACCTCCGCAGCCACGCCCACCACGACGACGGCGGGGGTTCTCTCCTGCCGGGCTCCTGCCTGGGGCCCCACCGGGAGCTCACGCTCATACTCAAAGAGCTCAGGATAATCACGGAGAAGTTGAGGAGAGAGGACGAAGCCACGGAGATCACCAACGATTGGAAGTTCGCCGCGATGGTGGTGGACCGTCTGTGCCTAATAATTTTCACTCTTTTCACCATCATTGCCACCATCGCCGTGCTTTTCTCAGCGCCTCACATAATCGTCACGTAATTCCGCCCACCGAAGCCACCCCCGACGCCCCCGACCCGACGACCCTGCCCAAAGTTGTTGAATTATGGTTATGTGAAGAGCTCAATTACCAATGTTTTTATAAAGTAGAGTGAATTAAATAGAGTTTTTTTATTCTTTTTTTTTTTAATTTATTTCAACAAGTTGTACAACACGTATGATGTATAAGTAAAAAACGCCGAAAAGTGTGTGAATGTGTAAAAGGAAAAAAAAAAAGTGAATGTATATGGAATAGCTACAAGATTCGGATACTCGCCCGATTTGGATTTACTATAAAACAGGCAAGGAAATCATTCATTTACTTATAGCACCCTGCCGTAATTCCCTGACCGATCCTTTCCTGCAATACACATTCAACCTTTTTTGTATATAAAAAAAAAAAAAAATTAGGTAAATTTATAAAATAATAATTATCGTAATATTAAGCAGTCGAATGCGAGACTGCACACGGTACGTTTTTTTATAAAACATGGACTGATAACCCCTGGTTGTCACGTTCAATTGTAGTTGCGTTGTAGTGACCTATTACAAAAATTTTTGAAAAAAAAAAAAATCACTTTTTTAATCACTTATTTAACGGGTGATGTATGTCAACTTCTTAATTTTAGGTAACTTTAAAAAACTGAGCGAAAAAAAAAAAAATGAAAGTGATAACAAAATCTTAAGGTTTGTGGATTTCGGTTCAGACGCGCGGAATTGTCGCATTTGGTTCCATTTCCGGCGAATCGCATCTTCCGCGGTCCAAGCCGCAGCCGATCGATCCTCTCCGCAGGACTCGGGACGATCCTTCGGCGCTGCCTTCCGCGGAATTTGCGATGGTTCCCGACCGGGGTCGATTCCGGCGTCCCGAACTGCTTTCCGAAATCGTGGAGGTCGCGCTCCTTTATCTTCCGGTCTCGAGAAGACGCGTCCGTTTCCGGTGCTTTTCGCGCTGCGGAGAGAGAGACCCCTCCCCCTCCCCCCCCTCGCTTTTATTCTCCCGTCGGAGGAGGTTCCCGAATTGGCGTCCCGCCCCCCCCTCCCTCGCGTTTATCAGGCATCCGAAACCGCGTTCGAAGTCCTCCCCCTCGACGTTTTCCCGTCGTCACCTGCGAATTTTCCGGAATTCCGTAAAACCCATAATGAAAGACAATTTTTGGACGGGGGGCGCAGGAATTTCCCTTCTGAATTCCTTCGGTTATAAAGCCTTCTGCTCGAGCAGATTATTCGCATTTTTTTTTTCAATTTCTCGGTGCTTTTAATAAGAGAACTTCCTGCTGTTCGGCGACCCCGGTTAATGCGCCTCGGTTTAATATAAATATCCACCGAACGCCATTGATCGATGCTGGTAAAAATGGGACATTTTCAACATTTTCCTGGCCTCGAGTCGCGCGGTGAAAAGCAATTCTGTCGGTGTCAACACAATCGGAAAAAATTTCGAGCCCTTCAAAAGGCGATGGTTGCTTTCCGCTGGATGTTTCTCCTCCTTTTTCAAAAGGCTTTTCTCCGAGGAAGCCCGATTTTCCCTTTCGTCCTTTCAAATGCGTCTTGCCCCCGCAACTCTCTGCTCCCGAAGCCGTAGGAAAAATTTCTTTCGCGGCGAAAACCCTCCAATGACTTTTCCCGACGCGATATCGATCCGGTGGCCATCATCGAGAAGGAAAACGGGGGAGTTTTCGCCTCTCCCGCTTTTCCTAAGGACGCAAGATCATCGGCTCCCTCAGAACGGTTTCTGTGCCGGGCATTTGGAGCCCTGCGAGATCGCCGAACCGTTCGCCGGCCGAACCGGAAGGTTGCTCCGAGCGAGGACCCGAATCCCCGCGGAAACGTCTCGCTTTCCTGCGCTCCGGCGGCGGTCGAAATGGGAATCCTCGCGCTGCGGATGACGCCCGGAGCAGATCGCTTCGAATATTGCCCGCGGTGTTACCCCGCGAAAACGGCCCCGTGCAAGCGAACGCAGTGCACCGTGGGGGCCCGCCCTTCGCCCGGGATCCTCGCGACGCGGGAAATTTTCCAGCACGAATTGAGATTTTCTTTCGAACGGCAATTTTTCAGTGCGGGACAGAAGGTGATTCGGTTTGCTTCCGACGAGGCAACGTGCGGACGAAAATTTGGGTTATCCCCGAGGAGGGAGGAAAATGGCTCGTCGAGGAGCAGTAACTCGAGAGGAGAAGGGGTGGGCAAGCCGCGCGGCACAGGGAGCAGCTTTTTCTCCGGCAGCGAAATGCGAGGTGAAATTGCGAAACTCGCGACTGCCGCCACGAAAAAGCCGCTGCTGAATTTCGCTGTCCACTCCCGCGTGGATCAATCGGGCTTCTGACGCTGGCCCGTTTAATGGCTCCATTAAATGATGCATCTTCCGTGCTATGATTTCGTCTTGGATTTCTTTCCGTTCCTTCGAGCCGTCGAGCCCCGAGTCGGACACTCGAAAGGATGCCCGGTCTTCGGTTGGGGCACACGCAGAACGGGCTCCGTTACTTCTATTTTGCGCCTGAAATTCCGCTTCCCGGTTCTTTTTTGACGAGTCTCCGACGACTTCCAAAATCCGAAAGGACGTCGGAAAGTCACGGACGACGCTTTTTTAAACATCAATCGAAATTTTCCATTTTCCCCTTCAATGTTTCACGCATCCGAGGACCTGCGAATTATTCTCGGTCCGAACGAACGTCTATGAGGTTGCCGCGAAAAAGGAATCAGAAAAGTAGTTAAATATTCGTAGCGAATGCGCCAGCGACAAAGCGAACGTCAACCTCGCTTACGGTAAAACGAATACAAAAATCTGCTCGTTATGGACAAATAAATGAATAGCAAAATCAGGAAGTACTGAAACATTAAATGGCGAAAGGGAACCGCTAATGGAAGGTAGACTTTTGTACTGGAACTGGTGCTAAAATATCGTGAATGAGTTAATAACCTTTCTACCTCAGAATATTTTAATCCGGTGTCTGCACCGCAAGACTGGCTATATTCAATGGCATCGCCATTATTGTACGCAGACAATGCTCCATTATACAACGTTACGTTCCAGATACCGTAGGTTGAAGCGAAAGATTAAAAAAGCGAAGGATGCCGAGATGTTTCGGGGCCCGTTCACAGGGTCTTTGACCGTATCTCGGCGACAAAGACGAAAGGGCTCTCCAAAGGGAAGGCCCTCGGTTCTGGCTCCCGGTTCCCTGCCGTTCCCATCCGTGCGAACGGGAGAGCCTGATAGTTCCCGGACTCGTTCCCCCCCCCCCCCCCGAAGCCCCCGCTCGGTTTGCCTTTGTGAAGGGAGTCAAGGAGCGTCGGCGGGCCAGGCCCGAAAATATTTTCCGCGTTGCCACCGGGTTCTTTGCCCGTCTGCTCCGGGGCAGCCCGCCGCGCTCGCGGTCGGCGTTCGCTCGGCAATTCGGGACCTGACGGGCTTTCCGGTTTTGTCACATTTTGAAGAGCTGCGGGACTCCCGGTCGGAAGGCAAAAGCCAGCTCCGCAGCAAATGCCCGTCACGTTTCGTTTGGCCCGGGATCCGCGGGAAAGCTCGGCTCGGAATTCCGCTCCTCGATCGCCCCTCGCTTCCTTGGGGAAAGCCGGAGACGGGTCGTTCCGACCGCGGGAAATTCAAAAAGTATGTAACTCAGGGCACACCACGCAGAGCTGCCAATCGTACCTGTGTTTTTGTCTTCTCACTCCCGAAATCCTCTCCGACCGTTTGGATTTAGCCCGCAGCAAATTTTCACAACCCAAATTTACAGACTGACACGACGCTTTCCTTGACGCAGCACCTAACATAACCAAATCACAATAACGTAAAATACAGATTTTTTAATAATCGAAAAGACAAATTAATATACTATAAATAGCATTATTTTCAATACCGTACCTTCAATATTATGGGTACGCTTCTATTTGAAATTAGCAAGTTTTTTTTTTTTATAAAAATTGTCTTTCATCATATTTATTGCTCATAGAAATAAATTTATTTGTTCAAGATAAGATGTTATGTATTTGAAAAGGGTTTAGATAATATAAACAAAATTAGTTAAATATATCAATATGAGAAAATCTTTATTATGTAAGTAATAATGTTTATATGATGTGCTGATATAGAGGAGTGCATGACGAGTACGAGTGAATAAATTTTTAAATTGAAGTTCTGTAAATAAAAAAAAATTGTTTTTAATTAATTAAAAAAGTTATTATTGATTAATATTTTTTATTCTTTTTTTACATATAAAATACACATACAACAAGTCCTGTCCGGATCATTTTTATAAGAACACGATGGTGACGATCTCCATTTCTCGATCTTTCTTGCGCGGAGCAAACCCGCGGAAGCTTCGCTGTCGTTCTTCGGTTATAAGAAACCGCTTTACTAACCGAGACCGAGGCCGAAAACGTTGACGGAGCGATTCTTACGAAGGCGAATTTTGTACAGGGAAATGGGGATCGATCGAGGGCGATTCCTGTGGGGGGGAGGCACTTTTAAGTGCAGGGAATTTTCTTTTTCACGCTCTCGCGGAAGTTCCAAGTGCCCTCGCGACTTTCTTCCCGTCCAAAATCCCTCCTTTCCGGCTTTCTTTCTGGGCGATTTCGAAAACGGATTTCAAAAGAACTGGAAGTTTCTCCGGCGCGCTACACCAGTCCGCTTAATTTCCCATGAGCCGGTTTTCCGTTTCCGTTAATGGCGACGACTTTCGCGAAATTCGTACCCGGCGACAACTTTCCCCGCGGGAAAATGACGTCGGAATAACTTTTACCTTGGAGGAGAACTTTGCCGTGAGGGTGACCAAAGTTTTCCTCGCTCTTCCGACCGGGCGATCGGCGGCCGAATACGAAGACGGTCGCGCGAGGCATCCAGGAACGAGGACGGAAGGACGCCGGCGACGGGTCGCGTTCCTCCGTTTGTCTCGGGCCCCCGAGACGACCACGAAAAAGGTACCGACAGTTATCGGCTGTCGCGCCTGAGTTTTAACATAAAATTCGGCCCGCGTATAAACACGAGAATAAAATTTTGATTTCAATTAGTAGGATTTAGCTGCGGGAGAAGAATCTTCTCGGGGGAGCACTCGGGAAAGCGGCTTCCGAATGGGATTCACCGACAGCGAACTCGGACGAACGCGGAGGGCGCAAATTCAGGTAAGTCAGTCTATCCTTCGGTATCCGCGGAGCGTCCCGCAAGTTTGGATGGAAGGAACTTGCCGCGGGGCAACTCGATGACGCTGAAATTTTTCGAAAAAGTGGAAAAGGATAAGTTGAAAATTACGAACGTAAAGAAATTTAATTTAAAATAAAAAAAAATGATTTATCGACAAAAGCAGGTAAGACTTATTCAATATTGGGATACGAAGAGAGCCTCGGCATGGGACACGGGGCCGAAGGAACACAAAAACCCGTTAACTCAATTTAACTTTCTTTCATCTCAACATTTCGTTGTCCTCTTCAACCCTTCAGCCCTTCGCTCTTCAACCCTCGCCCCCTGCTGCTCCGGAGCTTTTCATTTTAATTTAAATAATGAAAGTGAAAGAACCAACCTCGGAAGGTTGCCTCTGGAAGTCATCCGAGGGTCTTTCCAGTCCTCTCCATGATCCGTTGGCGGATCTCACCTTTTTGCCTTTGGAGCTTTCCTCACTTTCTGAATAAATCATCATCTTTTGTGAGGGATTGGATTTCCCTTGGTGCTCTAAGCTTGCCACCTTCGTGGAATGGTAAAATTGCGAAAGAATCGCCTTCGAGGGAAGCAGGTCCGAATTCGCTCTTTCAGCACTTCTTATCCGCGATGCTAACTGCCCGGGGAGAGAGCTTTTTCCCGAACCCGGAAAATTCGGGAATTTTCCAAATGTATAACCGGCGAATTTTTCCCCCGCGCAGGGCTTCCGTTCGAGCGACACAAACAGTTCCTAATCGATGCCCTTTCCCGACGCTAATCCGGTGAAAATACGAGAACGGGGAGCGGGCCGGCAACTGGGGCAACCTAACCGAGTGCCGTGCAAAAAATGCGGTCCCAATCCCCGTGAAACCAGAAATCTTTATTAAATCTTGCGGAAGTAAAAAAAAAGACGCAGGGAACGAGTAATGCGAAGGGGAACGGAAGCAGAGCCGCGATGCCAGCAGATAACAGACGAAATGCTGCGGGAAAACCCTGGTCCTGACATGGACGACGGCGTTAACATTCAAATTATAAAATAAGAAAACGAATTTTGCAGCAGAAAAGACATCTCTGCTTTTATCTTATGTAATTATTTAATTACGTAAAGTGATTTTGTTGCGGATTTAGCTGGAAAGGTTTCCGCTTCAGAAGGAAAAGGCGCAATGGGTTTGTTTTGACGTTTTCTTGCGGAAAACTAATTTCTTCCTTTGAGAAGTTCCCAGCTTCCTCTCATCTTCTTATCCTCAATTCGTCTTCCACCCATCCGCGTTCCAAGCGAAATTCCCCTCGCAAATCCAATAAGTACTTTAGGCAGAATCCATTTCTGACGCGGGGCTCGGGACCCGGCAGCCCACGGCGGGGGCCCAAAGGAAAAACTTTTTTACTCCCCGAAAGGACCTTTCCAATGCTCGACGAAACCCCTGAAATTGTCACGATTCGAGGTGTCAAAAACTCGAGGATCCGGGAGGGAGGCGACGAAATTGGGTTAACCCTTAACCTCCGGAAATTTTCCACGTCGGAAAAGCTCCTTTACGGAGACAAGACTCCTCGGGAGGAGCCGGGAAAATATCGAGATCGGGATTCTGCTTATGCGGAATTTTCGCGTGCTCGCTTTTCGGGGCAAGGCGCCGGGGGTTTAAGGCGGATGAAAATCCATAGGATAAGGGAGAAAATCCTGCGGCACCCACCCAGTATCGTGTGGTCGATACCGAGAGCAGGGCCCGTCCGAAGGAGAGCACCCGATTGGGCCCCGTCTGCAGCTGCGCGATGGGGTGCCCGGGTGTCGCAAACGGCCCAAAAGCAAGACCGTGGAACGATGCTTTCCGTCCTTCGCAATCGATACCCCGTCAGTCGTAGTGTGCTCGTGCAGTCGGTTCGTTTGCCGAATAGTAAACATGACCCATAAACAGTAAAAAGTGCGAGGTGTTCTGTTGGACTGACAACAGCATTTGCGAGACATACTCTCTTCTCCGCGGATCTCTCCTTTTCTCTCTCTCTCTCTCTCTCTCTCTCTCTCTCTCTATCCTTCTCTCCTTCTCTGTTCCGCACGTCTGCTCAGCCGTTCGTTTCTCTCCGAGTGATTATGTGGTTTGAAGTGAAGTGTTAACAGGAATGGCCTCGGTCGGGTTCGAGTCATCCGCGGGCCCCACGGCATGATGGCGGGGGCATGGGCCCCACGGCGTGACGGCAGGGGCACGGGCCCCACCCAGCTCAATGTGACCACCGTATCGGGCATACTCTGCAATATTCTAGCGTTCCTCTTCGTTTTCTCTTTTCTCCTGCTGCCGGGTGAGTATTAGCTTTAGGTGAGAAAATTGCGATGCGTCCAGGGAGAAAAACAAAAATTTGTCCCATCAATGCCGAAGGATCTCCGATCACTTTTCGATTGCGGAACGCTCCCGCTGCAGCGAAGGATTTCGGGAGTAACAAAATTCCGGGTCTTTTGAAAATTGCACTTTTTCGGGATTTTCAACCCGTCTGCTTTGTCGCCGGGGGGGGGGGGGGGGCGTTTGGGAGCGATGGACGAGACGGCC
>JAOWBB010007048.1:0-13461 GCA_028565995.1 Ricinus marginatus
CTCTCCCTACCGCCTTATCCCTCTCGTAACATATATAAATTACACCTTTCTGAATTCGTGTTATGTTTAAGTTAAAATACCATTACTCCGCATCAAAAAATTTCATTTATATTTATATATTCTTTTTAATTTTGTTTCATTTTTTTCCATGTTTTTGTTTACAGTATTTTGGCTTGTAAATCGACTATGATTGTTTTATCATCATAAGGGGAATCTGTGAAACTAGACATATTATTACATCGGACATTGATTTTTCCGATGGTTTTGTTATTTTTATTGACACCATTACAATTCTATCATTGATTATGCACACATTTTTTGATTGTTATCAGTTATTATTAGGCCTTTTATTTCTTTATTATAATTAATAATAATAGCAATATTTAAATGAGAATATTGTTTCCCGATTTTTTTCTAGTTTGTTTAAACATTAAAAAACATTTTAAAATAACTAATACACATTAAATAATATCTGCAATATATGAAGTCATAAAATATGAAAAACTTCAAAGTAACTCATAAATAATAATAAATCAAAGATAATTCCGGAAAATACGTGATTTAACATTCAAGCATAAAATAATATTAAAAACATTTACTTTCCGTTTATTAAAACGGTGTGATTGTCGAGCCGTTTTTAACTCCGAAAGTGTTTCTAATATTGTATATTAAAATTATTAATGTGTTTCAATGAAAATTTTAAGTAGGTAGCTGCAGTTATTTCGATGTAATATTTTTACATCTGAACATTGCCCGATGAAAGGTATTTTTCTCCCAACCAAAAACCTGCAGAAGAAATTTTGTTTCACGTTTCTCTTCCTTACTGCTCTAGATGGATAAACCCGTGAAACAGCAGGGAAAAAGTATTTGGATTTCGATTAAATTTATAAAAATTCTCTCATTATTGCGAGACAATCGTAAATGATGAATGAAAAACGAGTCGCGGTATCCGGGTAATTAGCAAAAACAAAGAAATTTACGCCGGAAAAAATAATTTTCTTTTACTTTTCTCTTGATTAATAATCGTCGCCAATTGTCTGAAGAGCGAAACTCCACCAAACACTTCACTTGGACATCCTGTTCACCAGGGATCCCTGGTTCGGTGCCTCCGTTCCGAGGGCAAGGCGGCACCAAAGGCGACTGCTTTCGCTGTTGCTGCCGACGAACCGGAGGAGTCGACATGTGAGCGACAAAAATCCTTTCACCTGCTGCGCGTTTTACCGGAGTTCTTCCGTTTTTACAACCACATCCGCAATGCGAGACACATCCAAAGGAAAGTGCACGAAGCCGAGCTCCTCAGACGAAGCTTATAAGAGGAAGTCGGCAGCGAGCGCCGAGCAGTCGCCTATGCTTATTCGAATCGGGGAGAGTCCATTGCCATTTCGATGTTTGTTTTCCAAAAAGCAGAAGAAAAGATTTAACAGCGCGCATTATGTTTGTATGGAATGTAGAAGAAATAGGCTGGCGCATGCGCGACGCGGAAGGGTATAAAATAAAAGAGAAAACGCGACCAGCTCTCCGCGCACAAAACTCGCGGTAACATTGCAAGATGACGGTGTGGTCGTTCAAACTGTGCTTGTGCTTTCTTTTTTTCGGACTGGGTAAGTGAAAATTACGTTGGCACCGAAAGTAATGGAAAATCCTTTTTTTTTTTTCTTCTAACAACCGGCCGCGGGCCCGTAACCGGTTACGGGGAAGACACCTCGACAGCGCGGACGAAACTTTGCCGCGCCGCGAAAAAAAAAAAAAAATTGCTAACGTCAAAGGCGGAAACCTGATTTTCGACTTTGAAAGTGAATTTTGTTAACTTCTCTTTTACCCTTGTCGGGGGGAGGAAAAATCATTCGCGACCAAGCTTTCGGTGCTTGAGCTGAGGGAGGGAAATATTTTTGCTGTGGGACATCCCCAAAGGTTGAACTCATTTTCCAAGCCGCTGCTGCTTCCCTGAGCGGATGGTCCCGATCCCTTGACTGTAAATAGAAAGCGGACTGACGGATAAGAGAAAAAACCAGATCGAAGCAAGGTTAACGGCTTGTTAGAATCGGGAAGGAGGGGGCCACATCCAGAGCAATAAACTTACGATTGGATAAGTGTAAATATCGGTTAAAATTTTTATGACGAACGAGAAACTGCATGAATGTGTGTATATATTTATTTATTTCCCTCAAAAAATCTTTAATTTTTTTTTTCTTATACGTCAGCCAATCTCTGTGAGAATAATATGCGTGATACTTTCGTTTTCGATCATTCAGGTCGTACCTGGATATACATCCATATACAAATACGTGTTAAATGTCACTCATTTACGTCACTTACCTTAAAGGCGTGTTCGTACCTTCGGGATATTCCGACCCAGTTTCGTGCGAGTTACGAGAGCAATTTTACGGCGAAAATAACAATTGGCAACCGTTTGGGTGAGACCGCGAGATCGACGCGCAAAACAACGGAGGCACCGAACGCTCGCCAATTCAGTGCGAATAAGTCTGGGAAGGAGTCTCCGCCGCTTGCGGCAGTTCCAAAGGCAGAGGTTACCCGCGAACGGTTGCTAGATATCCAAAGGCGAAAGAGAGAGAGAGCAGTCGTGGACGCGCCCAGAAGGCTTCGATCAGTCGTTTGCCGCCTCGAACGTGCCCCCCTTTATTCGCGTCGGACTTTTGAAACTCGCGGGAGAACTGCGGCAACGTCTGATTCCGGGAAACCACCCATGGATTGGATTCCGGTTTGCTTTGCCGCATAAGGAAAGAAACTCTTCCGCGATGCGTTAGACGCTCAAAGGCCACTCATAAGTCATCTCCCTTGACTTTCCGGAACCGGAGACTCGTCGTTATTTTTACTTAATTAACGTGTCCCGCGAAGCAACCTCGTGACTCCGGTTATAACTGGCTCGCGTACTCCGGTCGCTTTATATCCGGAGTCAATGCGACGAAGTTGATCGAATCCGTTATCGAATGAAAATGAAGCGACAACACATCAAGAGTTGTTTATAAATGGCGTTTTAGTTGTGCATCGTCAAACTCTCCTTTGCTCCGCCCGAAGGTTACTTCGGCACATAAATGCGGTTCGGTTAATGTCGTAAGAAAAACGCGTCGACTTAAAAAAAATAAAATGAAACCTTTACAATACGCAGATCTATTCAGTATGTATCTAATTTATATTATTTAATCAACCTGCTTAACGAGATACCTGCCATGTGTATGGATTTATTACTGTTCATAGAATAAAAGAATCGATTCGTTGCGAATGCAGTCGAACTTTTCAAATAAAACATAATAATAACACCGCAATAACAAGAGCGTTGTTAATTGTATCACATTCCCTAAAACATGAGCTTACAGCGTACATCAATGCATCGTAAATTTCTTCAGTTTGTTTGCCAAATCTTTTCTCAAACCATTCGAATATCTTTTAAAGTACATTTAACTTTTATACATATTAATAAAATCAGGTTATGAAATCACTTTGTAATATTTATTTTTTTATACGTATTTTATGTTGCATTATACATTTAACTTAGAAAATTCTTAATATCTCAAACTATTTGAATCTTAACTTAAATATTCAGTTCATTCTGCATTCGTCAGTGCATGTTAATTCATCGCGTTCATCTGCATTTATCAACTAGTTCAATAATTTATTGATACATTAAATATAAATGGGATGAAAAAAAGTTGATAATATAATAATGTACATTTTACATTAAAAAATTATATTTTTACCAAAGAAGATATATGCTGTTAGTATTGCCACGTTAAATTCTAAGTAAATTGTGCCACTTTTATATGAAAAAGATTACAAAAAAATATGATTGTTTAATCTTAATTTTTGTAATTTAATCTTTGATTTCATCGGTACATTTTAATATTTTAAATATATATACAAAAAATACAAAGTAAACATTAACGAAGAGAAAATTTATGATGTGCATAAACGTGCAGTTTATAGCATATATATTTTATAGCAACAAAAGCTGCATGCCAAAGGTAACAGTATTCCAGTATTAGTTTTGCCAACACATGTATTTTTTTTTTTGGTCTGAAAATATGATTTTAATAAACCATTTTTACACTGGCAGGTTTTAAACTTTCATTTACTGTAAAATATTTCGGAAGAAAATTTTAAATAGACTGGATATTATTTTGTAATACTAAGAATTGTAATCGATGTTTTCGAATACATGATGAAAATAATTATAATTTTGGGAGTTTGAGATATGTTATATCTGACTGAATATAACCGACGTTTTATTATTTAAAAAAAAATAATTCTAATTCCGCCTTATTTTTCAGTTTCCTCCACTTTGGTCAGACACAAGCGTCAGGACGATGTAGAAGATGAGCCATCCGTGGACGAACTTTGCACGAACAGAGCGCCAGACGAGTATTTTAGACTTACCACAGACGGAGATTGTAGAGATGTCGTGAGGTGAGTGATATATTAATAAGTAAACTTGTTCATCGCGCGAATCCCTTTCATTTCAACGGATAAATTTTGTCATTTAGATAAAAAAAAAAAAAAAATGGGGATAATATTAATTTGGGAGCGTTTAAGAGATTTATACGTCGATTGGTAAGAAATCGCCCTGCGAGAAAATAACATGCTGGAACTGTCAGCCGTTCGTGAATGTGAATAAGTTCGAATAAATAATTCGAAATTCGTCCGGTCCTGAGACAAAAACTTAATTTTCTTTCAGACAGAAACTTTGGTTGCTGCAGTCAATCATTAAACTAATTTTACAATCGTAATTAACAATTTAGGTGCGACAGAGCCGGTGAAAACGGAGTGACTCGCTTGGCGGCGGTGCGATGTCCAAACGGACTTGCCTTCGACATTGACAGGCAAACTTGCGACTGGAAAACCCACGTTAAGAACTGTGATCAATTAGAGAGTGAGTACTGAAAGGCAGGCGGTGAGAAGTCGGGCGATGTTTCACTTCATCCTGTCCGGCCTGTTCTCGGCTTCCGGTTAATGTTATTTACCGAACCTTCCCCGTTCTTCGATCTTTACGAGAAAGGGAAATATCTGGTGTTAAACGTGTCGGTCATCCTCTTGGGTTGCTTTTCGACGTTGATGAACAATGTCGAAGAACGACTGAAACGACCAACTGTGAGAGCAGATCGGACAATTAGCGGCTGGAAATCGGAAAGTGATGATTAAGTGTAAGCGGTTCTCTGACAAATACCCAAAGGCGGGATACAGAGAAATGCAAAAAGCCACCAACGTTATGTTTCAGAGGCAATTCGAACCAAATGTATAAATGTGCTCGAACCCAAACAAATGGTCCACATCACACCTTATGTCTTCGAAAAATTTTTCAGCAACCATATTTACCTATACGAATTTTAATTTTTTTTCTTAATTATTAACACATGGTTCGAGATAAAAAAAAACTGATCAATTTGATACGGGATAGTTTAAATTTCATATGCACACATGCATAAAAAAAGAAAGAGCTCACTATTTACAAATTACCAAATTAATGCTTCTAATTTATTTATTATGACTATTTTCTTTATTACATAATAAAGTGCAATGCCGAAAAAAAGGATGAGATGTTTGAAAATATACATGGGAGTTTGCGAGCTGTCCATTTGAATGTATAGAAATTGTACGTGTAATATTTTATATACATATATATTATCTAAATGCAAAAGCTTAATATCGAAAGAATGAAACATATTTCAAGTGTACGTTAATCCCAACATTACGACATCCTCGCTCAAACGTTGTTTTTCCTTCAGGACTATCCTCTGGTTAGGAATTTACAGGCTCCGAGAGAATGAGTAAACAGCAAGAAAGACTTTTCATAGTGACTAGTTGTTAACCCTCAAGCTAATAGGATAAAGTAATTGCAACAATAATAAGCGCAAACGTGTTTTTGCAAAGGAATTTGATAATACTTGGCAATTATAAATACACGAATTGATAACTCGAACCAATAGCTCCGCTCTAAACTAAACTTACAGATGAATGCTACACATTCATCCAAATCCGTTTCTTCCGTTCGGAAGGCCGAAAATAATATTCTCCGTACCTAACGATCAGATCTTGAAGATTTTCGCCAGCAATTGATCTGAAAGACTTGAATGATTAATAAGCAACAATTATAATAATTTCTGTTATTAAAGATCAAATATCGCGTTAATATTTTCATATATAAAAAAAATTTACATTCACTTTGAAAAATTAGCTTCCATTTAAATATCGTTACATCATACAGCAATGCAAAAAGCGGCATGTCCTGTAGGAAATAGAAATGATACAGGCATGCAATGAATTCATTTTTTTTTTCCGAATAAAAAAGTTAATTGAAATGCATAAATGAAATGAAATTTTAGATTTTATGCACACACGTATTTTTAAGAACTGCATTAAAATTCACGTTAATAATAATAAGGCAGCATTAATTATGTTAAAAAATATTAAAGGGTAAAATATTTATGTGTAAAATTGAATAATAAAAAATTCATTTATTTGACGAATTTGATATAATTTACATCTGAAATTTTTAACGAACAGAAAAATTAATAAGAATTTCACTTTGCGATGAAAATCGTGATTTAATGTCGACGCAATTAATGTGAATTTAATTTTCTTTTATGAAGAACCAAGAAAAGTACAACCTATTCTTAAGACTGATGAGCCCGTTTGCCCCGAGGGAAAATTGTCCTGCGGAAATGGCGAGTGCATTGAAAAAGAACTTTTCTGCAACGACAAACCGGACTGTAAGGACGAATCCGACGAAAATGCCTGCTGTGAGTACGAGTTTTACTGCTCTTACTGTCAGCACATACCTCGTGTCAACATATATGCCGCGAAGTTATTTCTTAGGTAAGCCAAGAAATGAGGTTGGTTCAGATGATGGAATCAGCGAAAACTTTTTTTCAGCCGTCGAAACGGATCCAAACAGGGCCCCGGACTGCGACCCCACTCAGTGCATACTCCCGGATTGTTTCTGCTCCGCTGACGGCACCAGAATTCCCGGTCAGATAGAACCGAATCAAGTGCCTCAAATGATCACGATCACGTTCAACGGGGCCGTGAACATAGACAACATCGATCTGTACGAGGAGATATTCAACGGCAACAGACAAAACCCGAACGGCTGCCAGATTAGGGGAACGTTCTTCGTCTCCCACAAATACACGAATTACTCCGCCGTGCAGGACCTGCACCGGAGGGGCCACGAAATTTCCGTGTTTTCGCTCACCCACAAGGACGACCCCAAATACTGGACCGAGGGAAGTTACGACGATTGGCTGGCGGAAATGGCAGGTGCCCGACTCATCATCGAAAGGTTCGCCAACGTGACGGACGGTTCCGTCATTGGAGTGAGGGCGCCGTACCTGCGAGTCGGAGGAAACAAACAGTTCGAAATGATGGCGGATCAGTTCTTCGTGTACGACGCCTCCATAACGGCACCCCTCGGTCGCGTTCCGATATGGCCGTACACGCTCTACTTCAGAATGCCTCACAAATGCAACGGAAACGCGCAGAACTGCCCGAGCAGAAGTCATCCGGTTTGGGAAATGGTGATGAACGAATTGGACAGGAGAGACGATCCAACGTTCGACGAATCATTGCCGGGTTGTCACATGGTCGACTCTTGCTCCAACATTCAAACCGGAGAGCAGTTCGCCAGACTCCTCAGGCACAACTTCAACCGCCACTTCAACAGCAACCGGGCTCCTCTCGGTCTCCATTTCCATGCTTCGTGGCTAAAGAGCAAAAAGGAATTCAGGGAAGAACTCATCAGATTCATCGAGGAAATGCTTGACAGAAATGACGTTTACTTCGTGACTATGTTGCAGGTTGGTGATCTCATCTTTCATCCAAAACCTAGCGCACAACTTCAGTTTGCCCCCGTCGAAAAATCAAAGAAATCGAGAAAACGCTTCCGAGATCGCTCAAACATGGGCAAACCGTTTAGTTTTTAAAACCGCATGTCCGCATATTTACGGCTTAGATCAGGTTAATTTTTCACAGATATTCATATTCTGATAATGCTGTACAACGTAAAAAAAAAACTAAAAAACATCGCTTTACAACATTAAGTAACTCTGCTGGTGGTTAAAAAGCGAAATTAAGCATTTGTTCACCGATGGAAAGGTGCAATCATTTCCGTCGGGCTAACAAATGAGAAGGCAAGGGTTTTCTCAATTTTCTGATTCAGAGATCAAAAGAAATATCTGCAATCTTTTTTTTTTGTGCCTGCGTAATTCACCATCTTTAATTTTAAGCCAAAACAACCTCAAATACCCGGCTTTGTACTCTTCATGCATGAGTTTTGCGGTGACCTAAGCACAGAGTGACTCTAGATTTTCACGAGTGAGCATTGCGAAGCGCTGCGAAGGGCGTGAACGAGGGCAAACCCTGGAAAGTGTTACGAATTTCATCTCTGCGAAGTTCCGAAGAAAAATCGCTTTGAAAATTAAAAATTTAATTTCCAATCGAATGCCATCCACTGATCCGTTGCGGTAGTCACCGGTTCGAGGGACGGGACTCCGAGATATTGCTCTCCGAACTCGCGAAAAAGTTCGTCCGTTATGGACGCTCGAGCTCAAACCGCAATTCCCGCTTTTCAGGTTATTCAGTGGATGCAAAATCCCACCGAGTTGACCGCACTCAGGGACTTCCAGGAGTGGAAAGAGAAATGCGACGTCAAGGGCCAACCGTACTGCTCCCTGCCAAACGCTTGCCCCCTGACAACACGAGAGCTGCCTGGAGAAACCCTCAGACTTTTCACCTGCATGGAATGCCCCAACAATTATCCGTGGATTTTGGATCCGACAGGCGACGGCTTCTCGGCCAAAAAATGATCGAGCACGCAATCCATCCGATGAAAGAAACTACACTTGATGGGCAGGCCTATTAAGTAGTAAACCTGGTTAAAAGTAAATTAAGTAGTAAAAGAAGCTATTTAAAACATAATATGATAATAATAATAATAATAATAATAAATGAAGATAAAATCAAAGCAGCAATAATAATTGCAACAATAATAATAAATTAATTCACCTATAGATGACACAATATCTTTTCTTTCCACTGAAAAGAAAAGAATATTCATATTTAACATGTGAAAGACTTTTACCACTGTAATTAAACTGGTTCTTAATGTCAGATGAGATTTTAAATTTCCTGAAATGAGTTAGAAAAGTAGATTTTAAATAAAATTTTAATAAAAACTATTATTTGTAAAATAGAAATTTGTCCGGAGGCGATTTGTTCTCAAGACTTTTACATGACAGATGACATTAAATTTTTTTTACTCATATAAAAAAAAAAATAATTGTTAATTTTTTTCCTACAAAAAAGACCTTTCAAAATTTCCAAATCGGATTTTAAAATTTAGATAACGTCAAATTATTTCTATTCAAACGAATAGAATGAAACGATTTTTAAAAAATGTATTAAAATGAGTTTGGTATTTCGTCTGAATAACAAAAACTTTAAAAAAGCTTGGAATGGGAGCTACACGGTGTCCTAAATATTATTCAATAATAAAGCTCGACAAGCATTAAAAAATATCTAAATTAACTGGTAATTCATATTAAACAAAACGTATGGGACTATAAAAATTGATTAAAAAAATCAATTGAAATGGAAACAACGAAGATTAGGTTAGGAAAATATCAGATATTTGAAATTCGTCGTGGCATTTTCACTTCCGGTATTTCCTTCATTGAGACTCGTAAAGTTTTTGCTATGGTTCAGAAACGCAAAAACATTCACCATATTAAGGTGAGTGACAAGTCGGTTTTAGATTTTTTTCGTTTGAGGTTTGTAATTCGTTATTGATATAATCCGCGTGATTAAAAACACGTAATTGGAAATGGCCCCGACCGTAAGCAAAACTGAGCCACCGATAATGAAGGGGAAGAACGAGGAAGAGGAAAAGATCGAAATGTCCGAAGAGGATAAACAGTTACAGGACGAATTAAATATGCTCGTGGAGAGGTTAATGGAAGACGATCCGAGCTTATATCCATTGGCTTTGGAAACTCTCAGCTCGAGAATCCGAGCCTCAACCACATCGATGACGTCAGTGCCGAAACCGTTGAAGTTTATGAGGCAACATTATGATGCGATGAAAAAAATATATCAAAAAATTAAAGATCCAAAAATCAAAGCATTTTGTGCGGATGTCGTGTCGGTTTTAGCAATGACTATGAGTGAGGAACGCGAGTGTCTCAAATATCGACTTCTCGGATCCCAGAGCGATATAGGAGATTGGGGACACGAATATGTGCGTCATTTAGCAGGTGAAATATCATCAGAATGGGCGAACACTTCTCCCGAAGACATTAAGCTGCGTCAGCAGTTGAAGGAGTTGGCAGAGGTAATTGTACCACATCAGATGAAACATAATGCAGAGGCAGAAGCTTGTGACTTGCTGATGGAAATAGAATCTTTAGAAATGCTTAAGGCATATGTGGATGAAAACGCTTACCAGAGGGTCTGCTTATATTTAACCAGTTGTGTTCCATACATGCCAGAGGGAGGAGAACATTTACTGCAAGTTGCAACTGATTTGTTCCTACACTTTGGGCAGTATCCGCAAGCAATGAGACTGGCACTGCAACTGCACATTCAAAAAGATAACAGAGCTCAAATTGAGCACATTTTCAAAACCTGCCCAGACCAAAGCATTCAGAAGCAGCTTGCTTTTATGCTTGGCAGGCAGCTTATATTTATAGAACTTTCAGAAAACAATGAAGATGATGATGACTTGGTTGAGTTAATGTCCAACTCACTTCGAAGTAATCAGTTTATTAATTTGGCCAGAGAATTAGACATAATGGAAGCCAAAACGCCAGAGGATGTTTATAAATCACATCTGGAAAATACCAGGCCCCATTTTGGAGGGGGGCAAGTTGATTCAGCAAGGCAGAATCTTGCAGCATCATTTGTAAATGGTTTGGTAAATGCAGGATTTGGACAAGATAAACTTTTGTTTGGTGATGGAAACAAATGGTTATACAAAAACAAAGAACATGGAATGCTAAGTGCTACGGCCTCCTTAGGCCTTATTTTGCTGTGGGATGTTGATGGTGGTTTAACACCAATAGATAAATATTTATATTCTGCTGAAGATTATATCAAATCTGGTGCTTTGTTAGCTTGTGGAATTGTTAACTGTGGTGTTAGAAATGAATGTGATCCAGCACTTGCACTTCTTTCTGATTACGTACTTCATTCAAGCAATATCATGAGAGTTGGAGCCATTTTAGGACTTGGTTTAGCTTACGCCGGTTCAAACCGCCAAGCAGTTTTGAGTTTATTATTTTCAGTGTTCATGGACCCCAAGTCGAACATCGAAGTCATTGGAATGGCATCTTTGGCTTGTGGATTAATTGCTGTCGGATCTTGCAATCCAGAAGTAACCGATGTAATCGTTCAGACAATGATGTTGCCCAAAAATGAATCTGATTTGAGAGATACATACGCGAGATTTCTTCCATTAGGACTTGGATTAAATCTTCTGGGTAAACATTCTGCCTGCGAGGCCGTCATAGCAGCTTTGGAGGTAATAGCAGAGCCTTACAGATCAATGTCCACGACGCTCGTGGAAGTGTGCGCTTATGCCGGAACGGGTAACGTTTTGAAAATTCAAAAGTTATTGCACATATTAAGCGAACATTATGAACCGTATAACGAGAAAGAGGAGAAAAAGGACAAGAAGGAGAAGGTCGACGAGGAGAAGAAGAAAGAAGAAAGGGAAAAGGATTTAAGTTCTCAGCAAGCCGTCGCAGTTCTCGGCATAGCATTAATAGCACTCGGAGAAGACATAGGTACGGAAATGGCTTACAGAACTTTCGGACAGCTCTTGCGGTATTGTGAACCGGTGATAAGAAGATCAGTTCCATTGGCTCTCGGTCTGATATCAGTTTCAAATCCCAAAATGCCCATTTTGGACACGCTTAGTAAGTTCTCACACGATAGCGACAGCGAAGTGGCGCACAACGCCATTTTCGCCATGGGTTTGGCCGGTGCCGGGACCAACAACGCGAGGTTGGCAGCGATGCTGCGTCAGCTGGCCCAATACCATTCGAAGGACCCTAACAACCTCTTCATGGTGCGATTGGCGCAAGGATTGGTTTATCTGGGAAAAGGAACTCTCTCTCTTTCACCCTACCATTCGGACAGGCAGCTGCTAAGCCCGGTAGCCTTGGCCGGTCTTCTGTCGTGCATCGTGGGATTCCTGGACGTGAAAAACATCATTTTGGGCAAGTCGCATTACATATTGTACACGCTGGCCGCTGCCATACAACCGAGGATGCTCGTAACGTTCGACGAGAAGCTCCGTCCGTTGGCCGTGCCCGTGAGAGTCGGCCTGGCCGTGGACGTCGTCGGCCAGGCTGGCAAACCGAAGACCATCACGGGTTTCCAAACTCACACGACGCCGGTTCTTTTGTCTCACGGGGAAAGAGCGGAGCTGGCAACAGACGAGTACATATCGCTGACACCCATAATGGAGGGCTTCGTCATACTGAAAGCGAATCCGGACTTTAAAAAATGAAAGACGCCACCACAATCTCATACACACACACACACACACACATACGGGAATGGTGAAGAGAAACAATTCCTAAAGTCTGAAAATGTTATTTATTCTCCAATTTATAAAGCTTATCCCGAGCTGTATAAATAAGCCGCAATAACAATTGCCTTTCCCACTCACAAGAAAAAAAATAAACTTAAAATATAATTTTTTATTTTTCGCTCTTTTGTATGGTTATATCAGAATTTTATAGATTATATAATTAAATACAAGTTACACCAATTTCGGCCAAATGCATCCGCTAAACAAACATTTTTTACCGTGTAATTGGAATAAAATCTGTAGCCTAAAATAATGTAAAAAAGAAAAAAAGTTTATAGTTAATTTTCTTTCAGAAATTTTATTTTTTCGAGTTTACAGCTGTGTGACAGTTCAAGGAGTTTCATGTAAATTAAAATAAGTTTTTTCCCCTAACAATAAATGCTGTTTTCGAAGTCTTTGTCCAGTTGATTGGAATTTCCACTTTCCCGATCCCGATCTTTTGGTCGCGCCTCGGTCTCACCCCTTGGCCGCCGTCTCGGTTTCCTCGAAAAATTTCAGTTTTCACCGCATCCTCCGCGGAGTATGCTTTTCCTGGTTTCGCACTCGCAGTTTCCGCCGCCGGTCAATACGATTCGGTTTTCCAACTAAAAATAATTACATGGAAAATCACACCAATAATTAAAAATACATTTCCGAAAAGGCCCAAAAGCAGTTTCTCCTTTTCGTTCGAAAAACACCCGGCAACGAATCGAAGGCGCCCGCTTTCGGGGCAACCGGGGGAACCGACGGAAGTTCGAAGGCAAAAAATTCGCCTGCTAAGCGTTTCCGACCGACATCGACTCGGGGGGGGGGGGGGGGGGGGGGGGGGGGGGGGGGGGGGGGGGGGGGGGGGGGGGGGGGGGGGGGGGGGGGGGGGG
>JAOWBB010007049.1:0-13442 GCA_028565995.1 Ricinus marginatus
GGGGGGGGTAGGGGGGGCTACCCGTTTCCCGTCTTTCGATCTCTGGTAAATCCGGTCGAACACCGGAGGAAATTGGCGATCTTCTTAAATCCCGCAGCGGAGGATGACCCGAGAGGCACCGTCGCCGTTTCTTCTTGTGCCGCGGTACTTCCGGAAAAACGGCGCTTGCGCTCCCCGGGGATGTTCCACCTCAGTCAAAACGGACCGAAGCGCATTTCGGCCGCGCTTTATTGGTCCGTACGTGTGCACACAAAGGAAAATAAACGGGTGATGTACATTTTCATCAGGTGTACACGCTCGTTCATTGCATTATCACGAAATTATTCTTCAAACACGGAAAGGCAGTCATTAGCGCAGGGATTTTACATGTAAACTGTCTGCGAGGTGTTCCCCGCGAGCGTCGTACCTCTCGTATTTTTCTCGACGCCGGAATGCGGCGTGGCCGAAGCCGCCGCTTCCCCGACCGTCGTGGCGCGAAGTTTGCGGTCCTTCGGGAGGCGAAGCGAGAGAATTAACTGGTTTCACGTCGCGATCGTGGCACTCGAACCGAAACTGAAACCGAAATCGCGTTCGGTGCGGGGCGCAATTCGCGAAAACCGTGCCACGTTCGTCGCGTCTCCGAGCGACGCGGGTTTTGCCGCGTCGAAAAATCCGAAAGCGCATTCGCGTAATATTTTCCGTTTATGTGGAGCGGTTTGCCGAAAAAAAAAAAAAAAAAAAAAATGCGGACACGAATTATTTTCGGATTGTCGTCGGTTGCCACGTTATTCAAAATCATTTATTTACGGACAACCGGGGGGGAGATTGATGAATGAAACGCTGTCAAAAACGGACGTAATGAGGAGTAAATCATCGGGTGCCAGAATGAGCCGACTCACCATCTTGCCATTTGAAAAACTTCGATCTGGACGGGGTTTCGTGCGGGAAAACTTGAGGAAAAATTTTCCGGAAGGAAAAACCTCCCCCCCACCGATCGGACCGCGTTTTTTCCGACCTCGTCCGCACCACCCTGCAATTGGTTCACCGGCTGGGGAACCGGGAAGTACCTCATTTGTGGCCGAACCCCTCTGTCGCAGCTCAAATCTGTGATGCACTTTGAAAACGTTCAAAAACCTGAAAGTTAATGCCGTTCGAATAATGAAGTGAAATTATTCTCGATTTTATCTTTATATCGAGAGGTAAAATAAACACAGGCTGTAATTTCGACGTGCTTTCCGGTTTTTCGACCGATCCGATGGAATGATCTATCTCGAAAATCTCGTTGATTAGGAAACGATTAGAAATTCGTTAAAATAACTGCCGCCAACCGCATTTTTTTTTTTTCCCTAATTCCCCCGCTTCTCCCCGGTCCCGCGGCCCTCTTCCTCATTAATAGTTCAAGAAAATAAATATTTCGGTTGAAGAGTCGATGGGAATTGCCTTCCGAACGGTTACCGATAATTATGAGGATGATGGAAAAATATTTTCGTTTCTTAACCAAATGTCAAATTTGAGTTGGGTTAACGAAAGCAGACGCCCGTGGGGAATCATTAAGGGGCGGCCTCCCATTTCGCAGATGGCGCTTCGGGGGGGGGGAAACCGATGACGGTCGATGATGTCTCCTGCAACTCCCACCGGAAAAGCCGCTGTGCATCGCGCACCCCGAAACACCGTAAAACAGCAGCAGAAATCGCCGTCGAAATTAAGGTTGATCCTCGGCTCCTCCGATCGCCCGGAAGTTTCAGATGGCAAGCTTCCCCGCGTTTTTTCCGGAAAGGCTCATCCCTGCAGCCGGTTAATCTCTTAAAAGAGGATAATTTTCGCTTATTACACCGGAGGAGAGCCTCGGATAAAAAGAGAGATTCGGATTTGTCATTAATTGAGATCATTTTTTTTCAGCTTTTACGCTGTCCGCGCGATGAATGCCACCCGTTCCCCGTCCCCGGAACGGAGCGGAAACGCCAAACCGCAGCCGTGCGGTCGAGGAGATGCGAACGCGTTCGCGGTAGGGGCGAACGATGGAGAAATCTCCAAATTTTTTTTTTTCACGGTCTGCCCCCAAAACAGCCTCCGACGCTCTTGATCGATTCTCACAAATCTCCTTAAGCCAGAAACCTTTCTTCTGTAGTTGGAGAAGTCCCAAAACGCACAAGTCTATTCAATTCTGTAAATGGAAACTGGCTCATTATGTTACAATTTACTGGCTTTTTGCCTTCAGTTAGTTCTCCTGTAATCTTTTACGGTTATTACTTATGCCCGGGTCTTTGTTTCTAATCCACCGACAACAGAATACTTAATCGCTGCGTCTCCTCTTCCGCGGGGACGGTTCCCCCACCCCCCCTGCAGGGAATGGGAATTCCCATTCCGGCTCGGGGCAGCAGGGCAAACATCGCCCGATCCAGATCCGGAAAATTTCCGAAGCTCATCATCGGGGGGGGGGGGGGGGAAAGGGAACTCGATTGCTCCCCGAAGAGACGGGATGAGAGGAAGGTACCGCTAAAGGTTTAAATATTAACGGTTAGGCGAGGCCCTCGCCGGAGACCTCTGGAAAAGGCTAATTTCGTGCGACTTCAATGATATTAAAAGTTACCGCCGCTGATTAAGCTCTTGCAAGTGTTAGAAATGGGAGAGATCTTAACGAATTTTCGAAAACATCCCCGGCAGAGTGGTCTTGGGGGTATAATTTAAACAATTTTATATTATTTCGCAGGAGGGAGTGACCCGGTTGCAACCCTTGGCCTCCGACTCTTATCGACCCCTTTTTCCGACATGTTTTAGTGTCGCTGCACGCCACATATTTCACCACTGGTGCAGGTAGCTTTGCGGATGCTTTTTTTTTTTTTTTTTTAAGGCTGGGGCAAAATTAATTTTCTTTCCCTTAGAAATTCAAAATTAAAAACCGTAAAGGAGAAAAATAAAAAAAAAAAAAAATAAAAATCACCTTCACTCTCATTCAGTTGAAATTTGAGGATGTGAAATCGTCAAGACGGTGCACACTCGCGCTAGACATCCAAACCACAAAATATATATATATATATATATAATTTAAACGTCGAGACGGGAGACAATAATTTTTGCTATTAAAAAATAGTTGGCACAAAGTTAAAATAAAGTTTTTCAAAATGTAACGGGCTCCGCCCATTTCTTTTGTTCACTGAAGAATTCCTTTTTAATTGCTCTCTTTGCTGTGGAAAGCGGAGACGGAACCCAAATCCACAGATGCCTCTCGCGCTGTTGAGGCGGCTGTCGCAGCGAACGCTTTTAATTTACTCGAGGAGCCGCCGATGGGAATCGCTTCCCGTGCCAAGAGGAGCCCCGGAAAAGGGAGAAACCCCCCCCAGCCGACGCATGCCCGAGGGGTAAGTCTCGCATATGCATTCGCCGCCACGATCCGCAGTCTAATTTATCGGAGTGGCCGGGCGGAAGAGCACGCCGAAGGAAAAGTCTTCAATCCGCTGCCGGGCGTTTCGCAAATCACCGGCTGATTGTGCACAGCGCGACAGCAGAACGTCCTTACGGCGTGCAAACTCCCTTTTTATGTATCCTGCCTTTCTGCGGGGATCAATTTCGCGGAGGCTTAAGTTCCGCCTCAATATCTCGTTTACATGTAATATGAGACCGGAATATGGAAAACTTCTGCGAAAGTTTTCACGGCGGAGTCTCATCATGTATCCCAAAGCCGCAGAAGAACTTTTAAATTCGTCTGCAAAATTCTGAATCATTTTCAGGAACCTGGAATTTTCTCCCGTATCCGGATAACTTTTTTTTTTTTTTTCTTTTTCAATATGACAAGAAGATTTTTTTCGCGGCATCTTCGGGCGTAAGCCTCCCCGAGAGATCCATTACCAAACGATGGAAAAGGATCCATTACTTGCTGTCGGGGAGGTAGGCATCTCCCGTTCGATGTTTTCAACGGTTCCTGTGAGACTCGAAGCTCCGGGATACACCCCCCCCGTCCCCCCGCCCCGGGTGTTATTTTCTATTGATCCCGAGCAGTTCCCAAACGAGAGGCACGATTCAAAAAATGAGATATTTCAAATTTTCCCCTGCCGCCAGTCGGGGCGCAGTTATTTGGTAAAAGTTAACTCAAGGATGGGGATAACACTTCGCCCGAGCCCGAATCGGAACAAATTTCCTTTCAAAGAGCGGGCGGAAACAGCTCCGAAAGGAAAAACGTTAAAAGTAATGCGGCAATCAAGGAGGTTACGTCCGAAAGAAGGCGGAAGCATTCGGAGCGGGCGGTAATCCGAAAGGAAAACAGGAGGAAAATTACGCGGGAAACAAAGTTTGACAAACAACCGGTGGCAGAAGATAAGCTGAGTCGTCTCCTCCCACGTCGACAACTTCTGCGGGACGGCGGTCAGCTCCTCGGGATTTTTCCGAAGCGACCTCGCCCCGACCGAAGGGAAGTCTTCCCCCGACGGGTTGGGGCGGAAATTGAAGACGAAGGCGGATCTCGCCTCGAATTTTCCACGGCAGCGGCGGCCGTTTCGGCCGTCGGGGATGGTGGGGGGAGGGACATATCTTCGGGACCGCTTAAAAATTTAATGGAATCATCCCCCGGGGGTTATCCGCATCGCAAGACGGAAAACTAAGGGATAAAAGGGAGCGAAACTTGGGAAAATTTAATGCAGAAATATAATTAACTTTCGGGTCATAAAAAAAAATTGGGGCCTTTGTCTACCTCGTGCAGATTCGTTATCGCTCGAAAGATTTTCACCCTACAAAGGATCCTCCTTAATGGAGGAAACTTTTGAACGATGGCAAAACATTTGGTTTTAAAATCTGGGAAAATTACCATTATCCAAGATTAGATTAAATTTCTTGCGGATTACGTTATTAAAGCTTATTAATCCTTTTGAAAATCCTCCCGGCCCTCGCAGTACCTTTTTTTTTTTTTTTTTCTTCCCTCCAGGTATTTTCAACCTCGAGCCGCGCGAGGGGGCCCAAAAATCTGATTTTGCTTCGAAAGCCCTTTGCAAGAGCCCTTTTTTTATTTTTCCGCCTTTTCCGGGACACCCCTCGGTGGCTGGGTGGCAGAAAAATCAAATGTCAACTGACATTTGGAACTGGGCGGGGGGCAGAAACCTTCGGGTGGAAAAAGGCTGCTGTCATCCAAGCCAAAAATTTTCCCTTTCGCCGCTAAATCCGCGGCACTTTTCCGGGGCCTGAGCCGAGGCAGAAGGGGGAAGAGGATCCGAGGACTCCGGCCGGGCGCAACCTTTTCGCTGTCGCCGTGGCGGCTCTCGTCCGGGGCTCGTCATTTCCACCTTTATTTTTTTATTTTCCCGGGGCTTTTTCCTTTTCCCTCCTCGGTGAAAAATTGTCCGTACGCGGGGGGTGTGTGCGTGTGCGTGCGCGTGCGCACCTCCAACCGAGAATCATCCATCAGCGTTCGAGGAGGTTCCTCCGATTTTCAGCGAAGGTTCCTTTCCAAAAATCCAATTGCTTTACTTCGCCCATTGCGCCTCGCAAGCCTGGCTTGACGTTAATTTAATCGAGGCCCGTATATAATTCAAGTCGCATAAATTGGTATCATTTACGGAGCGAATTTGAAAATGATGCGCTTCGGCACATGTACTTTTCTCAACATTATATATCATTAAAAAATGAACAAATAAAATAGTCTAATAGCCTAATCGCTGGTTGACTTATAATTATTTTAGATTATCCCATAATTTCATTAAAACCAGTAATAGTTCCCTCGTTTCTAGCTTTGAAAAAATGTAGCGTTACATAATCGGATGTAATATGTTAGGTTATTCAGAGCCATCGCATTCTTATGCCTTTTCACGCTTACAAACCGAGTATAATGCTTGCCTAGGGCTGGACGACTATATTTCTTAGCTCTTCAAAGACCATCTGACAATTATATGTGATATTTAATACACTTATAACTGTGGCCAAATTCGGCCCGTTCCGTTGGGTTCCAGAAGTGATCCTCTCTCATGTTTGCTCTTCGAGACAGTTACCGGTTTTTATTTCTCCAGCAATCCTTGCCGTCAATCTGACTTCCACACAGCTCTTCTTCACTTCATCATCGCATAAATCCTTTCCCTTCTCATTAATCTGATGTTAAAACATTCATCTTCTCCTTTCTCGTTAAGTTTCCACGCACCACCGCGCGTTCCCGTGTCCCGGCCGTGAGTCCCACGTTTTAATTCCATCCTGCGTTCGCTCCATTATCTCTCGGTTTTGAGCTTCGCTGTAATTTCATCGCTGCCGTTCATTAGGCTTGCAAGAGTTTGGGGAAACCCCCTTCGCGATCGAAGGTGGCCGAAAGGGAAATCGACGGGGGTTGAAAAAGAAAACTAGGAGGAGGAGGAAGATTCCTTTTCCTCCGCGGCATCTCAAAGGGAAAATTCTAGTGCCACTGCGATTCCGTCTTTTGAAACGCTGCACTAAAGTGATTTTCGTTTCGGTTAACCTCCGTCGGAAGTCCCCGCGGTGTCGCTTGCTGCGGCGCCTCTCCTTAAAACACGGGCTTCCGCTTGCGCTGGACCGCTGGAGTCCTGCCGGTGTCGCGCCGCGCACTTTTCGCCCCGGTCTTCGCCCGTTCATGCGAATATGAAGATGTAATAAATGTGGTTCTTCCTCAAAAGGAAAATAAATTACTCTTTTCTTCCCTGCGAAGCAATAAAATTCATTTCGTACAATTTATCTTGATTTTTCACTACAATTACTTATTCAATAACCTCGCTAATTACAATTCATGGTGTTCTGTAACGGTAATAATGAAATTTTTCGTTCATTTGCATGGAAAAGTAATAAATCCGAATATCTAGTTACTCGATAAAATATTACTCCTGTACAGGTTATGCGGCCGTGCAGAGTAAGATCATTTGCCGAATGAGGCCGGATAATGCGAAATCCTTCGCTGACGGAAAGAATCACCTTTCTCCGGCAGTAAAGGCAATCATCGTTCTCGCCCGGGGGAATGACTCAGCTAAGACCTGCCACCTGGAAAATGTTTGGAACTGATTTGGGGAAACATCCGATATTTTATATATAAATAAACTCCCCGGGAAAAAGCCAATTTATCTCAATACTTTTCCTCCGGGGAAAATATACCGGTGATGAAACATCCCTTTTTCCACCCCTTAACCCATTTGAAGCATCTATCCCGGGCCATCTCATCCCCGGAGAAGATTGCATGGGAAGGAAGAAAAATTGGCGATAAAAATAGCATTTCTGGAAGGAAATAAGCCGGTTTCACATTATGCTGCGGTTAAAAGGAAAAGGAACCTTAAATAGAGTACGTTTGGTGTGTGATTCGACTTTTTCCACGGAGTAAAAGCGACGATAAACATCCATCATGATAGGATTCCTTTATAGTCAACATATATATAAATTATCCGGCTTATTGTACAAGATTTCGCTAAAGATGACTTAAAACGAATGCGAAAACAGGGCGAGTCAGCGAATCGACCCCCGATCTCCTAATCACCGCGGGCAAATGGGGCAACTTTATAGACGCTTCCCATATCTAACTTAAAGGCCTCCACGTTACACATGTTACAATCGCATGAAATATTTACGCGTGCAAAAGCAGTGGCATCCCATTTCTCCGGGCGCAGCGAAACCTTATTACGAATTGCGCTCCGGCGTCATGCGCTGCAGCATTCTTGCGCGATACCAATTAGTAGATTTTCAACTTTGGTTCCCAGCAAATCCGCCGGCACGTCCCTGATAAATGGGCAACTTCACACCGCGGAAACGCGTGAGCACTTTGAAAACGGAAAGGAATCTCCATCTCCACGGTACCCGCTAATTAATACATGTGTAGGGAACCATTCGTTTTTGTCATTCTGGATTAATGGCAGTTTTTTTTTTCAAAGACCTCCTCCTTTCGCTCGGCAAAATCACCCCCCAAAGATCACGCCCGAAAGATGCCGGATGCGGATACCTCTGTCAGAGGGGTGAGTTTCGTGACAGATTCAGACAAAATGCTTATCACGGCGTCGGAAATCCATCTCGCTTTCCCAAAAGATCGCCTCCTTGACTGATCGCGGGGCGTTGTACATGACGGACGTGCCGGATTCGGATTCTGCGACCTCTGGAAAGGCGTCTTCCTAATTTCACGGCGATGCTCGCCGGGTTCCTCTGGAAGCCTTCGCAGCGAGATAGGAAAACAAATGGAATGGAGTTGCCGTAATTTATTATTTATGGCACCTCATTTCAGATTCCTTTACACTCTGTACCGTCTCTGTGCGCGGCGAAATATCCGAAAGTAATCCTCGCTGGCCGCTTTTTCCCCGGGATCGTCGTTTTGCGGAGTGCGCAAATCCAAGTTCTCCCGTCCGACCTCTTCCTTTCGCAATCCCCGGCGAAAATGCGGAAACATTTCCACGCTCCGCCGCATTCGGCACTGGAAAAATATCAATCCCGAACGCGTTTCGAAGATCCGCTCCGGCGGAGAGAACCCTCGGGATCCTTCTCGTCAGATCGCGAAATTAGCGCCCGGACATTTCCGTCGGTCGGCCATAAATCACCCGGGGACGGGGAAAACGAGAAAATCAACATTTCAGAATAAATTTTTCACCCTTTCGGTGGGAGGCGGGCATACACGATGATCCCGGTCTCCAGACGTCGCGAAATGATTTACGAAAGTTGGCAGCCCCGGAGGAAACCTCCCCCCAAGAAAGAGTCACGGGTCATCCCCCTCGATCCAGACGTGACGATGGCCCAACGTCTCCCGAAATGTTACTTTTTTCATATCATTGTGATTATTTAGTGTTTTTCTTTTTTCCCCCGAAAAAAAAAAAAAAATCGGATTAACTTCCGACGCTCCCTGAGGAACTCTGAGTGACGTCTTCCCGTCTCCCGCACTTTTCGCGTCTTCAATCAATCAATGCTAGGTGCGCTCGGTTGGTTAAAATCACCAACGAGCCGTCTCCGTTTCCTCGATCGACGTGAAAAATGACGAAATAATGAACGCTTTAACGTACCTGTCGCGAATCTCAGAGTGCGACGCTGCGTCGGGGCTGCTGCGGCGGACCGGCCGGCAGGAAACGGCCCCGGGCGGAGTCGCCGGAAGGGTATCGAAAAGCGTTCGACCCCCCGACTTTCCGCCTTTTCTGCCAATTTCAGCAATCGGCCGATGGCCTTTTTTATTATAATGATCCAATTATAGATGTAAAAGGCGGCCCGGCGTTAGGTGTTGACTCTCACGCGAGAATTCTGTGATAACCATCGAATACTTCCACGGTCATTCTCCTTCACCGGGGCACCAGGCAGCCGGCGAGGTACCTGCATACGGAAACAGCACAGGGATTCGAACGGCATCCACTTCGTTGGAATTGGACGAACTTAGCATTAACCCGTGCCATATCCAGGCGTGTGACAAACCTTATCGGCACCGTTCGGTCCAGAATTTCATTACGCTGAATTTATACATGTATAACGTGTAAATAACGAATGAAAAAAGCAACAGTCATTGTGTATCTTTCATTGTTTGTCTCGAATTTTATATTTGAGTTGCTCCTATTTTTTTCGGTTTTTCAAGATCCTAATTGAATCACGTTTAATTGTATCTCTGTAACATATATATATATATATATACGTATATTGTTTAGTTCTCTTTTCTTTTATTGTCGAATAATTATTTGCTCCTTGTGAGATGCTCCCGGACTTGCAGCGGAAGGGAAATTTAAGTCTTTTATAATTGATGGTAATGTAAATCTGACACATTTGAAATCTTTGTTTTTGTTTAGCTTTTTTCCTTCCTTCCTCCTCTCAGTCCTTTCTGCTCCCGAACGGAATAAAATTCAAATCCGTCCCGCGGGAGCTTTTTCGAAAAAGAAAGTTTTCCGTCTTATCTCCGCTTTCCCACAGCGAGACCGGCTTTAATTTCTACCAACTTTCGGCCGATCGCTCCCTTCCTTCTAGGGGGGGGTGCCGCCGGCAGTCTCCCCCCCCCCCAAGCCCAGCAGCAGGTTCGCCGCGATCCCACTTCAGGCTCGTTCGAGCGATAGAGCTCCTCATTCAAACATTCCCGGGGTCAGGAGTGCGAGTCCCCGATAACAAATTTAGATCTGCTCTCGTTTCCGGTCCGCCGATGTATCGATCGAACGCGAGGAGTTAATTGCCCGGATGCCATGAGGACCCGATCTCGCGCCTTCCGGGGTGCATTAATGCTGTGGATGTGGCACCGGGGGAGGAAACCGATTGCCCCGGTTGTTAAATTAATAATTAATTTCTTTTTTTTTTTTTTTAATGGCATTAAAAAAGAGGCGGGAAAAAACGGGATTTAATACCGGCAACCGCGTGTACGCGGAATTTTTTCTTCTGCCACGGAAGAGAATGTAATTTGTGCATGATTTATAGTTCGCCTTGTGCAATTTCCACAAGCGCTCTTCGACTCACAACACATACTCTATTTATGAAGTGAGAAATTTCCAAGGAGTAATTTATTCTTAACAGAAGAAAAACCATTTGTCTGATAATCAAAATTTCTCAGATTTTCGCGGGGGACCTGGCTCCCCCGGGAAAAACCTTCCCTCGCCTTCCGCGCCCTTTTTTGAAATTAGTTTCCAACTGCATCCCATTAAACGGCCAACAAGTTCTTTTCCTGCTCCTGAAGGGGGGCACCCGGAGGAAGGTTCCCGCTCCCGCCGGATTCGGGAAGCGCGACGCCCGTTCGGCGGCAATCACCGGCGAGCGTTCGGGTTTTCCCCGGTCACGCGAGGCTCGTGCGGAGCTGCGCGCGGCGAAGCCGAACGTCCCCGTTCGTTAAAGTGTCATTTTCCCTTATCTCCCGGCTCAGGGGTTTTCCCGACGCGAAATTAACATCCGCATTTTTCCCCCGCGGCGGTGCACCTTCAGCAGGAGGAAAGGATGAAAAAGCTCAGGCGATTTGTCTTCCCGCTTTTAACCCGTATTAAAATGCGTCCTCACGAATGCAGTTATCGTGCGGGACCCGGACGAAATTTCAAGTCATTAAACCGCGTGTGCCCTCGTTTAGAGCGAGTGGTACTCGGTTAAGGCGGAATTACCGACTTTCGTCTTCCGCTGTGGGAAAGCTCCCGGTTAAACGCACTGACTTTTTCCTCCTGGCTTTCCGGTGCCTGTTCCGAAAAAAAAAAAAAAGGTTTCTTTATCCGTAATTTCTGAAGCGTCTTGGATTACAGTAAAAGCTTTCGCTTCCCTTTTTTCCGATACCTTTCTTTGTATTTTTATTTATTTTTTTATTTTATTTTATTTTTTTTCAAAAAAAAAAAAGGCTTCGCTTATTTTTTAAGGAATCGAATAACAATCGCATTTTTCTCCATCCTCCGCCTCGCTTTAATGCGCTTTGAAGTTATGTTTCTTCCTCCGCGGAAGATTAACTCATTATTTTAACCTCTGCTCCTTCAAAGGGATAAACATTCTCCAAAGAGAAATGTCTGGAGCTGGAGAAAAGGGCCGTGGAACGAATTTCGAAGTGCCTTGCGTGCCCCCGTGCTCCACGCCCTGTGCCGTGCATCGCTTTAAGCGATCTTTTCCGGTGATCCCTCTCCGCGTTTTTATCTGAAAAGGCAAAATATTTCATTTGAATTTTCAATGTGACCGAAGTATTCGAATCCGAATCGCCTTTCCTTACTCCCAGAGTTTAATTAAATTCCTGTTTGATTTTATTTTATTTAGAAGTTTAATTCAGTAAGAATTTGAACGGCTGACTTTGATGATGGGAATCAAATATTTCGGGGAGGAGCGGGGCCAACAGGAATTTTTAGAGCCCGGAAAGAAGAGAGGGCAACGCGTCCGACAACGGCGTCCGGAGCCTGCATTCCCCGATGGTGCGAAACGTACAAACGTTCGATTTTCCGACAGGGAAATGCCCCGGGTTTTTTGGAACCGGAGGGGCAAAGCACTCGAAAGCCGCCGTGTGAAATTCTTTTTTGAAAAATTCAAATGGCCGGGAGAATCCGCGCTCCGAATAATTTTCCAGACGCATGCGATGGAAAATGCTAACACCCAGGCATCGACTCATCCATCATTACCGGGCAAGCTAATTGATTAACATCAATCAGTAGGAAATAAGCTCTCCGCAGATGAAAAATGCTCGGGGGGGGGGACTGAAAATCCCGCAGATTTTTTGAACCTTTTTCCCCGGCTTCCCCCGCAGCCCTCTGCACGGAATCTCTGTCGTCTCGACAAGCGAAAGGTTCCATTTTCGACTTGTGCAGAATGGGAGTTCCGCGCGGTACCAATTCGGACTGAGATCGATCACGGTATTCGAATGCCCGCTTCGTGCCTTTGGGTAGATCGCCGGATAAATTTCACACCCTCCACCAATCTTCCGTGGGTTTCCCGCAGGTTTCGACGGTCCAAAAGGAGGATCTTCTCCCGAAATTCAGCAGCAGCGCTTTTTCGCATCCTCAGCGTCAATAATCAATTTTATTTTGATTCCTCCTGCTGAGTAGTAATAATTAAAACGTCAAACATTAAAAAAAAAAAAAAAAAAAAAAAAAAAAATATGAGCAGTCCGTTACAGAAATAAAAAGTAATAGGGAGAAGATTATTTTAATGAATCAAAGTTAAATTAGAGCCTTTTCTTTTCTTTTCTAGACTTAAAAGTAACCCAAAACGGCGAATCCTTTTGATTGATTGCATCTTGAGAGGCTAAGAACGTTATTAATGGGAACCTTTTGCGTTTGGGAAAGAATTTCGACGGCCTTTTGTGCGTGTTACGACCATTACCCTTAAGTTACATTTTACACGCCCTCAAATGCAAGTTTTAAAACCCACTCCGTGTAATGAGGGAAATTTCAGATTTTAAGCCATCATTTCCAGATAAAATAATTAAAATGGTCTCTTATTATGGAGCAACTGACTCAGATCAAAATACACAAAGGGAAGATTCTCCAGAAGCCGATTATCCGACGCCGGCTGGATTTTCCAGCAGTCTCCTAATTAGTTTAAAAAAAAAAAAAAAAAAATCCGGGGGCAGAGGCTTCCAAATCGAATTTCCCTTCGTCTCCGGGCGGGCAGAACGAGGCTCAGACGCTCCTCGTGACGCTTTATTTGCAATAAGCCGGAATTAAGGAAAAGCCGAAATGAAGGGATGAAGATCGGGAATCAAGGTGTCACACCCGAATTTAGAGGAGATTTGAACCGTCCGGCAATGGGGAGGATCACGATTTCGGGGGGGATGGCTCGCCATTGACTCTAATAAATAGCTAATTAAGCCTTTGGCCTTTCGATTTAAGGGGTGGGTTTTTTGTCCTTCGGCTACTTCCCTCCCCTCCGTTCCCCCACACCCCCCCCCACCCCGGGTCGGAACCCGAATTTGCATCTTCTCAGCGCTTCTTCTTTCTCCTCCGAGACTCGCGAAAAATAAAGCGGGCAAGATCGGATATCGGTAAACCTTTGCCTTCTCCCCCGATTTTTGGTTGCCGTGGATTTAGAGAACGAGAGGAGACGTCGTTCTGCTTTGCGACCCCAATGCGTGCCACCCAAAAACCCCCCCCCCCACACCCCCC
>JAOWBB010007050.1:0-13419 GCA_028565995.1 Ricinus marginatus
AGTATTGTATCTGCTCCCATAAAAGGTTTACTCTAGATTACAAACTCTGATAATAGAAATCCTATGTCAAATATATTTTATATTTGAAATTAAATGAAATAAAGGAACTCATAAAGATGTAATCTTTATCCAAATTAAAAAAATTTTTTTATAATTAAAAATATTTTAAATGATGATGACAATAAACTATCTTATGAAAACATCATAAAGCAATTAATATTCATTATAAATTACCGTGCCTTTTGATCAAGTTTCATTATTATTCCCACATCAAATTCTTTCATCTCTTCTGCATGTTTTTTGTCCAGTATTGCTCTTTTTATTTCATACTCTTCTTTTGGTAAATTCTGTTTCATCAGTATACTGTTTTCCACTAAGCTCAAAAAACAATTTTCCATTAATATTTAAATTTAAAATAGGTAAATGCTATGGAATTTTCAGTTAAGTTAAAATGTTCTACTAAAAAGCTCATAATTGCCTTATTAATTACAAACAGTGGATAATTTTAAAAAATAAACAGACTTGAACCATAATTAATTTTAATTATCCTATGCAAAATAAAACTACTGATTAATTAGATATCTACCTATATGTTGGTTCGCTATCTCAACTCTTTGCCGAAATAACTCTTTCTCTACTATATGCTGAATATCCAGAAGACTATTTACAATTTCATATATTGTTGTTGGATCATTCAATAGATAACTTGCCAGATTAGCGAGAAGCTCACATGACATTCTTTGCTGAATTTGGCTGTAGTTGCCAAAAACAAAAATTATTAAGTTTTATTACCTTTCGGTTAAGACAGTTTCATGCATCGCCTTTCTCATCTTGATTTTAAATGTTTAAAACAATCTTAAATAGTTCTATTCCAATGACAATATAATTAAGCATGCTAAATTGACATTATCTTTAAATTGTCTCAAATAACTTACTATTCTAAAGCTTTTATGATTTTTATTTATAAAAATGCAATATATGCTTACAGTGGAAGTTGTCTAGCCCATTTCTGCAATCGTTCATGAAGGATGTAAATTTTCTTTTGTAAATTGTTGGTTCTCTGAGCCATCACCCATTACTTCGATTACACTGATTCAACTAATAACTAATCTACAGCATAGCATAACATAAATGCTCTTCTGCCACGATTTCATCAAACTTCTTAATTGATGTTTAAAAAAGTTTCTAATATCTTTAAACGTATTTTCCTTCGAAATAATAATTACACATTAACAAACAATCCGTCTGTAAAGAACTCAAGCTCTTCATTTTATGGCGAAAATATTACATTAATGTCATGGACTTGCTAAAAAAAGTTTTTTTAAAAGCTGATTGCACCGGTACTGTACAATTTTGAGTTGATTATGATGGAAGAACCTTCCAAAAAGAATATATGCTATTGGGAGTTACAGCCTTTAGTCTTTCGTGTTAATTCTGATGTATCATTTGATTCGATCTATGAATTAAAAGCCATTGCGACGTGACTTCACATCTTTCATTCTTCAGCTTTTAATAGTGTCCATGATTCATAATGTAACAGGTTGAAAATTTAAGACCTACCAAGCAACTTAGTGAGATAGCTTATATTTGATAAGCTTTCATTATTTATAATTTTAAACATTTCCCGTGTGAAGATTTGATCAAATTAATTCGAATTCAACTATGAAAACATCTTTTAATAAAGGAAGTTTCGCTGAATAATTCGTTAAGTAACCTTTAATGTTTTGGTCTTAATTTCCGTTTTCCGTTGGCACTTTTTTCTATTTAAGAATTTTCATTTCGATTTCGGACATTTTCCATGACGATTTATCAGTGATTCGAATATTATTTCTCTTGTTTTCCACAATAACGCAAATACTGACATGATTTTTCATTTATTTTACTACGACTTCAAATTAATTATTCCAAACAATGATTGATGAGCTTTTTCATATATCATCACAGTGTGATCAATTGCTTTAGAATATACAAAGTCTTATCATAATGGAAAGGCATTTCTTGTCAGTTAAATATAAAGTGGTATTTAAAGAAAGGAAATGAAACTGAATTTAATGTAATTGGTATTCATAAGGCAAATTAAAATCGATCATATTACAAAATCAATTCTGAAACGCTAAATATTTTATTCCCTTGTTTTGAATTATTTATATCAAAATTTTGCGAGTCTTCGACCGGTATAAAACAAAAGAAACTTTAAATCCTCGTATAAATGTATAAAAAAAATAAAAGTATTACCATATATATTTAATTTTGATAATAATATTTTATTTTTTTATTTGATAAAATTAATTTTTTTGAAAATAGAATGAATAATTAATTATAGTTTGGAAAATTAAGTAAAATAAAATTAGACAAAAGTCTAGTCTTTTTCACTCACAATTTAAATTCAAATATTAATAAGCAGAATCATATCAATTAGCGGCCTAATAAAATTGAAATACTTAGTTAAAGGAAAGACTTTCTACATAAAATTAGAAATGAATTAGGAATTTTCTAATAATTCTCCCGAAATCTATGACATTACCTCAACATAACACAAAGAATATCCAATACATATTTCTATAGTGTCAAGCCGCTAACATAAACAAAATTCATTCACAATTTATTCTTAACTCTCTTAAACATTAAAGGCAATATTATGCTAATGAATATGATAATTATCTCAAATATTTAAATAACAACTCACAATTATGGGGGATATTTATCTTAGAAAATTATTTTTATTTTCTATTATAATTAAAGTTCTTATTAAAAATATCACATACATATTGGTTAAGTACATTTAAAAAAAAATTCTGATCAATTTTTATAGTAGATCTAAAGACAAAATTTGATTTTAATCAATCGACCTTTTTAGAAACACAATTATATAATTAAGGAAACAATCTTGTAGAATGAACTGAATCGAAATTAAGGTTTCTTACGACATTACAAGTAAATTTTTAATATTAATTCACACAAAGTATATTTTGAATACTATAATTTTGGCACCACATTTTATCATACATTTAATAAATTCCAGTGTCATATAAACATTTTAAAAAAATATAATGAAATCCATGCAAAAAGACTGAATCGGACAGTGATCATAAAAATAAAAAATATTTCTAAATGAATAATAAACTTATATTTAAAATGTTTTTTTTTTATTTAAAAAATTGCAAATTTTTTTGAATTTAGTTAAAATATATTTCTGATTTATGGCAATGCAGAAGCATTGCATCGCCTTTTTTTCTGCCCTGCCTTAGTTTCCTTTTCTAATTAACTTATTATGACACTGATGTTTAATTCTAATGTAGCGAACGATTGTTAAGATCTAAATGATATAAGCTTCTTAACCATCAACTTTGCTTCAGACTATATTACAAATTATCAGACTTTTAAGTCTGAAATATTTTAATTCCGAAATAGGACATTTATGCACTTCGGAAACATGATTTGCTTCGAACATAACAAATAAAACAAAATTATTAAATAACCAATCATTTACTTAAATGAACTTAAATTTACTTAAAACAGATTTTTTATTAAAAAGTTTTGATAATTATATTTAAAGTGAAATCGCTTTGGTCGAATGAAGAAGCATCTTCAATTATATTTTTAAAAGAAATATTTATGTATTTATCATAATAGAAAATGATGATTCAACAGCATTTAAATAAGAGGAAATATTACTACATTTGGTTTAATAATATAACATTTTATCACCGTATATCACTTTTCCATTCCTGTTTGATAGAAAATTCATAAGCAGTAGAAATTTATTTTTTGAATTTGGCGTTTTATTAAAAAAATTTAACATTCATTAATTTAAAAAATACTCTCGTTTATGTGACATGTAGCGAGAACTGGAAATCTTCCTATATGAGAAACAATATAATTCATGAGAATTATTAAACTTAAAAAATTAAAAATAAAGAACAAAATTTTTTTATAATCAGAACAGATTTCAGCTTGTAAAATTTGGAAATAGGAATATTCAATTTAATATGGTAGATTCATATTTACTGATTTATACAACGTCAACCTAATCATTAAGATTCATAATTAATATATAAAAATCTAGATAATTTTAAATTATATTCCATGTTCCGAAAACGACTGAACAATTTACAAATTCGTATTTAAATAATATTAAAAAAATTCATTTATGCATTCGACATTATATTAACAAAAAAAAAACAAAACGTACTTCCATTACTGTTCTGTTAACTAACAGAAACAGTTTCCCAAGATTACATTTCTATAAAAGATCCCTTATGAAATTTTTGACTAAAACCGAATGTTTGTAAATTGCCCGATCTTTCATACCATTACACAATATTAAAAAAAAAAAATCAATTGCGACTCTTGAGATGAAATAGTGGAAAGTCGTAACTTTTAAAATGAAAATACATATAAAGAAATGATTTTCCAATTTAAGTAATCAAAACACCAAAGAAATTAATATGTTATGATTTTAATCAGAAATAAAATGTATTCACTACATAAAAAAAGTGTAAAAGCTTTAGAGTGCAATGAAAATCTTGAAATCATAAAATATAAGAAAATATGGATAAACATCTTTGCTTTTGCTCAATGGGCAGTGTAATATTACGGCGCTACCGCTTGTTCCAAAAAAATACGAATAAGTAAATGCAATAAAAAAAAAGCTTTTACATTTCTATGTAGTTCTTACCAAAAATTTTTAAAATTTCTTTAAAAATAAAAATTGATAGTTTTTATATGTCAAATTTAAATTTATATATCCAAAAAAAATATTGTCTGTTGTGATTCCTCAATATTCATCATGAGGAGCCCTAGAATATAATTTAATGAACATTAATTAATGGATAAATTAAAATTAAAAAAATTATGTTCATCATAAGTATAGTTGTAAAAAAGCTTTCTCACAATTGACAATAAATAAAATTATTTGGAATATAATGAAAAATTCTAATAAATCAAATTTCTTATTCATAAAAATATTTTCAATTTGATGAATCATATGAAAAAAATTGGTCGCCAGATTTACATAAAACGCTCATTAAAGATCAACTTTAATTTTTTTTTCATGATGATTTCGATGTACATAAAATTTATTATTGAAGTGAAAAACAAATCTATTTTTAAAAAGATTCATAGATACTGATGAAAAATAACTACATGAAAAAGTGAGGAAATTTTAGAAGTATAATAAGGAACCTCTTTAAGCAAAAAACAATTGCTTGGATTGACTATAACAAACTGCTTTTAGGTAAACTTATTTATTAATATTTTTAATCTTTGTTCATAATAATATCAGAGAAAAAAAATATAGCATACACATAAGTCTTCCATTTCAAATTTTTTTTCTTGAATTATATTTTTTTGTTAATACTGAAGAAACAATTTAAGAATTAAAATATATATTTTTTAAAAAATAACTTATATATAGAATAATTGAGAACTTTATGAACCCATTAGATGTAAGACAGTGTTTAAATTATTTGCTTAGAAGCAAAATAGAAATCGCTTTAATTTTTGTTGTTTTTTAAAAATCAGTAAAATAATGCAAAAATTTTATTATTAAAAAATAATAGCTTGAAACTTTTCTAACGATTTATATATAGTGAAAAATTTATTATTGAATAATTAGTCTGCAAAGGTTCAGAGTTATTAATACAAAACATAAATTGCCGAATCATTTAAAAAATTTTGGGTGAAAATATAAAATAAGAATGATAATCAAAAAAGTCACTGATTGGATACTTGATATTGGGATTCAAATTATTTCTTAAATCTTATTTCAAATAATTATAAAATATCTTAATTACACATTATCAGCCAAATAATATATAATTTTCATTGCCCATAACCATTCATAGTGACAAAGATAATATAAAGAAGCCTTTAAAATAGATAAGACAGAATAAAAGAGAAAAATTTATGAATTAGAATAATTTGAAACACAATAATTATGATTAAAAAGTATCCTCAATTTATGTTTGAATTTAGAATTTTATAAAAGAATAAAAGGCGGGAAAAGTTCATAATTATTATAAATCATAAGTTTTGTGCAGAAGTATTAACAAGCATTTCAATAAATAAATTAATATAGTAATTTTCTAAAAAAAAATTCTATTGTATTCAGCATTTACTATCCATTAATTATTTTTATTATCATTAGTGATAATAAAAATTCTAAAAAAAATTAAGAATATCATTGCTATTCGCTTTCATTACCGTTCTATTAAAAAACGAAAAATGAAGAAAATTATATGAAAGCCTTATTTTCTATATAAATGAAGAATAATGTTTAATTACAGAAAATAAAAATTAAAAATTGTACCAAAATACTAATAAGTATTAGAAGATGGAAAATAATTAAGTTCGCTACAATAGTTTCAAGGAATGTTAATATCTACTGAATTATTTTGCCCTTTAACTGCAAATATTTGCCAAATCATTTTCATATTTAATTTAAATAATTAAATAAGAAAAATACACTAAAGTTATAATTTTGGCAATTTGGAAAAAAGAACTATTTATAACACAGTAACATCAAGTTTTTCAATCAAAAGAATGGACTAACCATTAAAAGAACGATAATTCTTTACAATGTTCATGATTTTATGTCTCAAATTTATTCAAATCATTGCATTATTGTGCATTAATAATCCTTTATGAAGCTGAAATTAGAAAATTTGTTAATAATTTGTAAACTTATTAAAAATATGAAACAGCTCAAAAACAAAGCATCTTCTTTTGAAATTTATAGCTTGATTCAACTGTGTAAAACAAATGCAATAAAATGCTGCCAAAAAGGTAAATTCAATAAAACGAATAAATTTCTTCTGCTTTCTCCTAATTGTCTCTCTTAACTATGATTGAAGCAAATCTGCATGATTCGATACTGCTAAATTATTAGTAAAATGATTATTTAATACATCAGTTCCTTGATTCAATAACACTGTCTGAGTCAATGATTTATTTACATCGTGCAATGTCTGTTCTATTTGATTTATATTATTAAATCCATTTTGATAAAACACTGGAACTAAAGTTGGCGGAACTTCTAAATTTGCTGTAACTTCCGGTAATTGAGCTAATGTCTGAGCTATAGTATGTTCATCGAGAAGTGCGTCCAAAATGCCCTGAGTTTGAGAAAGTTTTTCAAGCGATTTCACATCATTATCAACAGCTTCCAAAGCTCTCTCGAGTTCTTCTGTTTCTTGAGGGGTTGGTTCATACTTCTCCTTATCTTCTGGAAAAAAGTTCCAGTTTAATTCAATATCCTTTTTATAAAACTTCTTTTATATGATTTATATCTTTGACTAATTTCAATATAATAGGCATTATTAATCGTTATAAGTCTATTATCATTTTTCACAAAAAATTAAATTTTTATTATTTGAACAATTCATATCTGATTAAAAAATTACTGATAAAGAGGAGCATACCTGTAAAAAGGTCATTAAATGCATCGGGAGGAATATGGTTTAGAACGTTAGTAAAATCATGTTCTTCCAACAGTCTTGTAGCATGGTTTGCAAGTTCTAGCGGTAAGTCGGCAGCCATTGCAAGGACTTCCTCTCCAACTTCAACATCTTGTGATTCTAGATAAATTAAAAAATTTCAATTAGAGAGGTATAAAAGGGACAAAAATTGTTATAAAACATACTTATGAAGCAATCTTACCATCCAATTCGGATTTCGTTATCACTTGAGGATTAATTTCAATCAGTGCATTTCGGCGCCTTAGCAAGTCATTGGTTTCTTCATTTTGTTTTTCTATACGGAACAAGGTCAAGCAAAAGTTTTATTTAAATAGTTAACTTTCTTAAAGTATTTTTTGAAATAAAATATAAAAGATATCATTATTATTTATTTATAAGATAAATTTAAGACATCAAAATATGTATTAAAAGAGCTTAAAATTAAAAATTAATTGTTAAAATCTAATTTCAATGAGCAGTTTTTAAGAGTGCTACGTGTCAATGTTTTAATGATTTTAATAAATCTCTGTAAACTTAATTTCCATTAATTTTGATAAATCAAAGAACTCGTTTACACATAGTTTTTCAGTTTTCCTGGGAAAATTTTCATATTTAAGAATCCTTAATTTCAAAATATCTGGAGTCACCAAAAATTTAAGAAGAAAAAAAAATAATAAAACGTACTGTGATATTAATAAGACTAGTGTAAAAAGATACTAATTTATTAATTTTTAAACAGGTGAACGAAATGAAATAATTTATAAGCCGTTCTTGTGAATTTCTATCAATTGAATGTTTCAACAATTTACAAAGTGTCGACAGTTCCTTCAAATTTTTATTTTAATCAATTTCATCTTACCGGTCTTAAATTTCTGAGTTGAATCACTATTACTGGTAATCATAAAGGTTTCTCCAGTTTCCTCTTTCCTATCTTTCGGATGAGGTCGTTTTCTTTTTCGGTTCCTTCCACTTCTACTAGATCCACTAGTCGAAGATCTACTTCTTTTACGAGTCTGAGCTACTTTGTTTACAGATTTTGTATTCGAATTTATTTTCTTTGGTTTCTCTGACATAAACTAACGAAAAAATTTAAAATGTAATCAAATAATTAAAAATTAAAAAAAGATATTGAACTTTAAAAGGCTATACTTTAATTGATATTCACTTGCAGTCTTTTATGTTTCAAACACAATGGATTTTCATTATCTTGATCTAAGACGGGAGCTCTGCAAGCGGTATTGTCGCTCCGAATTGCTACGCAGGCTGTGAAAAGCAACTGATCATCTGAACATGTGATATGTTGTGGGCAATACCTAACGCAGGGCATGGCTTGTTCTTCGCACATTTGTCCCGTTTCAGCGTTGGTGTATGTGCACAGCATCGGTCTTATGAGAGTGGAACATTTTGACCTAAAATGATTTCTATAATTATAATTTTCATTTAAAAAATAAAATTGAAAAAAAGAAACAAAAATATAAATTCACGAACCTAATGAATTTTTTTCTATTACCATATTGCGAGTTTTCTAATGAAATTAAAAAAGCCGTTAAATTTGGTTGTTTTCTTGCACTTTCCACCAATAATTCAACTACCTTATCTCTATATTCATCTTTGTATTTCCATTGTAATTGTTTTATTTTATGCCTCAATTCTACTTTCAATTGCGAAAGCTTTGTATCCCTTCTACGATCATGACATGATAAAGAGTCATAATCACTGGAAACTGAAAACCAATAGTTTTGGAACAAAAGTGATTCTGAATTTGAAGTATTTTCATACTCAAAATCATTTATTGTCAGTCCTGAAATAATGTTAACTCTTATTAAGTCTATGAACATAAATAGAAGCAACTGATTTTGTCATAAGTAAAACAATATTAACCAAAATGATGATGATCCCGTTTCAGTACATTTAGTTTATTTCGAATACTCCATATTCTTTGAAGTGATTCTTTCTTTCCGTGAATTGCTGAACTTGACTGTATTTGTGATGGAATCAAGTAAGCAGGTGTTCCAGTCTCTTGAAAATGATTAAACTTAACGTTATTTGCTGAAACGGTTCTTTGCTTAGATGCATTGACGTTTATTAACTCCTTATTAGAACTGCCATTTTTTAGTCCTGAAAAAAATAATTTTACTTAATCAATTTTTGGAAGAAACTCATTCAAATAAATTTTCTTTAGCAAGATATTTTTCCTAAATATTTTTCTTAACTAAACTGCTAACCTAGTAGAGATTCCTCAAGTAAACTTCTTTTATTGAAATTTCTATTATTTAAATTTGTTGGAAACTGCAATTCTGAATTCACTGAATTGCTTTTTCCAGATGTCAGCAAGGATGGCTTAGAGGAAATTTTTCTTGGCTTCCCAATGTTTCTGAGTGACACAGTCTTTTGAATTTGATTTAACAATGATTTGCCCTTTGCAAAATTTTTACTTTTATTTTCTGGCTTCCTTTCGGGTTTCAAATTTGAATGCCTAAATAACTGGGATTGTCCATAGTTGTGAGGTTTTCCAGCATTATTTTTGTTTATTTTCAATGCATTCATATTTGTCTGAGGTTTGACATTTTGCAAAGGTTTTCCAATTCCTTTTCCTAAAAAGTTTTTGGTATTAACAGAAAAGTGAGAAGCAACTGTTTTAGCACTCCTTGAATTTGATATCTTAAATTTATCAGAACTGCATGCTCCAGAAACTTTATATGATGTCTGATTAACATTTGAGATAAATGGATTGTTTGATGAATATACAGGCACTGAAATTTTGGCCAATTTCATATCTTTACAAAAACTGTTTTTAATTTCACTACTGTATTCGTCCTTCACTCCAGAACTATTAACTAATAATTTAGGTACAACTAATTTAGGAAAAATAATACTTTTTTGAGATGGAACATTATTTGAATTTATACTAGATGGTGAACTTGTTTCAACAAGTGTATCAGCATCATTTAAAGCTTGATCACATGTTACATCATATTGAGAGTCCAGTTCACTAAATGCATAAGGATCATTTAATTCAACTTTTTCACCTTTATTACTACCATTTTTCAACAATACTTTTAACTTTTCAGAAAACTTTAATTTTTGATTATTTAAACCCAATTCATGACAGTCATTAATCTTCCCTGAATAATTTGACTTTATCTGGACTTGCTCATTTAGGTCATTAACTGATTGCAAGCAAGAAGAATCTGGATCTGTCACATTTTTCATTGTTCCATTAAAGATTTTTGTTGCAGCTGACACATTTAAATGAATTAATTCATTCAATTTAGAACTGCTTAAGGCATCGTTTCCACATCTATAATTCATTTTCGTTATTTAACCATTTTGTTGATTCTGCTAATCAAAAAAAAGCTATTAAAACTTTAAAATATTAATTTCATTTTATATTCCTGAAAACATATAATTTCAATGTAAGAAAAACTATTTAGATATGAAACATTAGTAACTCCTAGAACTAATTTATAATATTTTACATTTTAATAAGCTATCAATAATGTTCTATAAATTTAACATATTAGAACTAATGTTAGTACACAGGAAATTCTAATAAAAATAATTATATAATTCTTTAAAAAATACTTGTTTAAATTAAAAATAATAAATAAAAACCAGTTTTATCAGGTTTTTTATTTAAAAATCAGTTTTAAATAATTTATTTTTTTTGTAAATGATTATTTATTATTGAAGTAAGTTATTTGATAAAATATTTTAAATAAAAAATTTTTTAAACTTTCTTCTTTTAACTAAAAAAGCCTAAAATAAAAACCTAATTTGTGTTTTATACTGCATTGCCTCTCTTTCACAGGATACTTGATGCAAAGGAAAATCACTGCAAGGCCTCATTTTGAAAACATTAAGTAAGGTTTTAATTGTTAAAGCTTGAAATGATAAATTTCTGCACAGGAAAGTATCATTATAATTATTGGTCATAATGTACTTGAATTAACATAATTCATTTAAATCAAAATAAAATTTTAACTTGACAGTTGATATTATTATTTATAACTGTGAACTATGTTTTTCACTATAAGAAACATAATCTATATTACCATATTAATTTGAAAAAAAAGCGTACTGTTGAGCAAAGTAGCTTAAATTGTGTTCACATTAATTATTTTACATTAATATTATGATCACCATAATGTTATAAAGCAATTGTTCACCTACGGCTTATGATATGAGGCCTTTAGTTAAACTGAATAACAATTCCTATGGATTAATGTTGTATTAATATGAAGTTTAACATTTGAATTAAAGCTTAATGTATTTAATCTCGCAGTATTTTCTCTGAATGTCAAATTTTGACAAGACATCAGAAAAAACTTCAAAAAATGTTTGAGATCTTAGTCAGTGATTTTAACCATCACTTACGCACTACATGTATAAAAAGCAAATTTTAATAACAGATGCACAATGGTTTCGTAGAATCAATTTCTTAGGTCCTATATTAAACATTGGCAGTGTTAAAAAGGTGTACAAAATAAAATAACAAAGAAAATTTGTCAATGGTTAACAAAATGGCTGTCGCGTAAGATTACTTCAAAATAAACAAAACTGAACTATTAATCAAAGAGTTTAAATTTTTTTAAAGAAGTGAATTATTATACGTAATGTAAATTTGGAAGGGATTTTTCTTTCTCCTTAAGTAATTTCTTTAAAAAGGTAACGATTTTGATTAAAAATATTGCTTTATAAAAGGACTACTTTTTGTAACTTCATTAGTCAGCAAAGATCAGAAAGTTTTGAAACAAGAGTTTCTGAATCAATAATAAGTTGTAAAAGTGCGGCAAATTAATATATGGATTTTGAATTCTAAATTTTCTTGCATTCTCTGAGGATATTTCTTAATATATCATGTTTAATATAAAGTAATGTTATTTTATGAGGTATGCAATTTCGTGAGTTCTAGCTCCAGTATTAAATTTATTTCCTTGCATGTTTCAAAGATGAAGTCAATATTAAAACTTATTTTACGATATTTACAGTTTTAATATTTTACATGCGAGTTATCCAGATTTATTTTTGAAGAATGTTCATGAGTTCAATATTTTTTGTCAAAAGCATGATTTTTAAACCTTGAACTGTATTTTTATCGAAGAGATGTTATTATTCTCTATTACAAAATGTTTATTAAATTCCAGCCAGGGTCTTTATTTCATAACCCAAAATGCTTTCCCAAAGATGTAGGATTAAAAAAAATCTCAGTTTTTGTAAAATAAGTAGAATTTCTATTTTAATGAAGTATTCTTGAATTACTGATCTTATAAACATATTTTTTTAAATGGATTTTAGGTTAATATTTTCAACCTGAACAAATATATATAAAACCAATTTAAAATGTCTATTGATGTGATGCAATCAAATATAAAGCGGCCCGTCAAAAATAAAAAAAGTAATCTACCAAGAGTACACAGTGCAATTGAAACAGAGCATTCAAGTTATAGATCATATTTTGATGGAGATACAATTATTCCAAATCTTATGAAAACAAAATTGCATAATTTATTTCAACAAATTGAAAAAGAATTTGAAAATCTGTATTCAGAAAACATATCATGTAAGAGCAGTTTCAAAATTAGGCATTATGTCGTGAAATTATATATATATAATACTTATTAGTATTTTATACTATCAGATACAATTTATTGTATAAAAATAATTATTGTTTTATAAAAATAACCTAATAAATTTTATCTGTCATATTATTATTATTATTATTATTATTATTATTATTATTATTAATATAGTGAACATATATTAATGGGATTCCAAAATATTATAATCTTGTTTTCCATTTTTTTATTCTCTTTTTTCAAAAGCATTTCTGTAAACTTGAAAATATAAAATTTTAGGAGAAATAATAGTGTAAAAAGATTCATGTTACAGTCTAATTAGATGTATCAGATGTATAAATATACTTTAAATATGCACATTAAAAACTTACTGTTAAAAATTA
>JAOWBB010007051.1:0-13411 GCA_028565995.1 Ricinus marginatus
CGGTTTTTTTTTTTTTTTTTTTTTTTTTTTTAAGAATAAAATTTTAATTTTGTATCAGAATGAAAAATTTGCCTTTCCTTAAATATTCCAAAACTTTCCGAGGATCTCATTTATAAAAATGTCACTTTGTAATTCAGAAAAATCAAGTTTCAAAAGATTTAATATGAAGTTTGTATCGGGCGCAAAGAGAGGAATTTGAAGACAACAAAGCTTGCCAACCTAAAAGCGTTCCCTGAATATTTCATAAAGGTTTACTTAGCCGGAAACAAAGTTTTCAGTGTAATTTCGAGCCAGATCCGAGCATTTCACATGTATAATTTTGACCGGAGGAAGCCGGGGTAACCTGACGCGGTTACGGCAAGGAAGTTGAACTTTTCACTGTTTGTCTGGTTTATATTATAAATATATTTAATTATGCACGTTATATTGTACCGAGTATAAAACAATTTCGGGGCGTGCGAATCGCTCCGATCCGGCAGGTATTAGACTTTCCGGTTTGAGCTCAAAAAGTTTAGTCAAAACCCACCTTTCGTCGTAATTGAACGTTGCTGTTTATTTTTCCGGCGGTTTACGCTGCCGGGGACAAATATTTAATTACGTTAACTCGGGGCCGCAGGATCCAATTTCCTTCCAGACGATCCTCTCTCGCGAGGAGGGACCCGACAGCAGGAGACGGACGATCGGACGGGGCACGCCCGGAAAAGGATCGAAACACGCGGGAGACCATAAATGAGATGACGGCGTCAAAGTCGTGCGGGCAACTTATCCCGAATCATTGAGCAGAAATCGAATTTAAACCGCTGATCCTCGAGAGGAAAGCTTTATTTTATTTTCGTTCGGGAAAACCGTATTTCGTCCATATTTGTCTGCGGTTTGTCTTGCGGTTGCCATGGCAGCGAGGAGAGATTTCGCTTCGCGCGCCGATTCGAGCCAAGTCGATCATCCGCTCGCCGTCGACGCCGCCACCCCCCCCCCACCCCCTTACCCCCGGAAAATTTTCGGCGTTTCCCCCCGGAGAACCGACGCGGGAGCACAGTGGAAAATTGCAAAAATTACGGGGGACGCCTTCGCCGAGGCGGTGGACACCGCCGGAAAGCTCGCCTTTCCCCCTTCCGGCGGAAGGGAGGAGGAAGCAGACGACCGCGACGCAAAATCCATCCTTCAGACGCGTCTGCAAAGTTTCCAAAATCCCACCCTTCGACTCCTTTAAGCTCCGATGGTTTTCCAGACGGTGCGCGAACCCGGTGACTTCGGCAAGCGCGCGCGAAGCCGCGAGGCGGTGGCTCGCGATACCGGTTGGGGGTGGCGCAGTCGCACCCCCCCGTTTTTCAAGGGGGGAAGTAAACGCACGGAAGCAAATTTTTTTTTTCTTTTTTAATTCCGACGTGGGCTACCTCACATTATCGCGCAAAATTTGAACCAAATAAATTAAAACATTTATTTATTACATCGTAATCCGGTAAAAAGGTGATTCAATCGCGCTAAACTAATTTAATGTTGTTGCGGGTTAAATTAAGAAAAATTCATCTTCAGCGGAAAATATATAATGGTAATAAAATCGCGGGACATTGACGTATATAAATATCTTCGAATCCCATTATGTTTTGTTAAACAATATTTTCCATTTATCTTTTGTACATTTTTCACTCCGGTAATTGCCGCGGTTCGCCGTATTTCAAGTTAAGGATTAAATATATGAATATCCGAGGAAAGTTGAGCTCGGTTCCTTCGGCCGCGGCTCTAGCAGATATCTGCTGCGTTACACGTTAAAGGGTTTCTTGCATCCCTTATCGTCAATGTCGGTTTGTCGAAATCTTATCTTGTCGGAATGCCTGCCGAAAAGAAGCAGGCACTTAAATTTGGGCCGTCGATGCTTCCCTCGGTCCGCGCACTTGGCGGCAGTCATCGCAGGCCGCGCCTCGAAACATCAAATCTGCTGACGAGCCTTTTGGTAACCCGTTCGTTCGCTGCGGGCCGCAGGCTCGCGATGCGGGATTTCCATCGAATCGCGGAAAAATCAAAATTGCGCTCCGAAAGAGAAGTTTTCCTCTTTTTTTTTTTTTTTTTTTTTTAATTAAACTTTTTACTATTGATCTCTGCAATTTCCTCGCCGGAATGAAATCATATTCGAAATCCAATCCAAGTTTTTCCCCGCTTCGCATCATGCGTCGCCGTCACATGAGGCTCCGGGAAAATTCATCTGTCTGGGCAAGATGAAAATTTTTTGATCCGTACAAAAATGAAGGAAGTTCTCCATCCGGGGGGGGGTTCGTCGTTTCAGGTTCGGGAGCGATCACGAGTTAAGTGCGACGCTCATTTACGAATATTTTTTTTTTTTTTTTTTATTTTATTCCCTTTCAGAAGTTGGATTATATTAAAATGGTGTTTCTTTTAAGTCAAAGCCTTTTTCGCTTTATAAATGCAATTCTAATCTATATAATTAAGAAGATTTAACTTCCTCTCTTGAAATTCGCATCCTTAATAATATGAAATTCCTTTGTTGCTCACCGTCTGGAATCAAAAGCCCGAGAATCTGAGGAAAAATATTTCCTCGGAGTTCGACTTCCAATTAAAGTTCTAAATCTCGGAGCCAATTTGAGGAAATCCAACTCCGGGGGGGGATAGGTCGAATTTTCCCGGGGGCGATGCGCCGGAGCTAAGCTGAATATTTTGGAAACACCATCGCTGACACGGAGAGGAGGTGGACGAGGGGAAAAGAAAAAAAAAAAAGAAAAATGAAAAATTCACATCCCGACTCTCTGCAGACGAAGCTGCGTTCCAGTGTCATGTCTTAATGAAAATTAAGTTCCACTCATTTTTTTTTTTTTTCACGTAAATATACAAAACTTCTAATTGCTGCCGGAGAGCGCAAATTGATAAACGCTTACGGAAATCGCCGCACGTAAAACAACAGCAAATTCCACCCTTTTGTTTAAGGCTTAATTCACAACAATGCAAAATTCGCGTATCATTCCGGGGAAAGGTTTAATTGGGTTAGTTATAAAATTTCTCGGTTTTTAAAAAGGAAGCCATTTCGTTATATGTGTACACGGGTATCTTCAACATGCAGATTGAAATTTGCGGTTTCGGATGGCGTCGGTTAACTAAGCGACATGTTCTTTTATTCCAACAAAAGTCTGCAGTTAAAAAACGCGAAAATTTGAATTGCTGAGGCAACTTTTTATTTTTTTTTTTTGAAAATATAATACTACAAATAAGGCCATACGAAAATGATACAGCCAAAGGGTTGATCCAATTGAGCTGGAGGCAGCATTTCGATTTGGAATTAATCGAATGACGGATTAAGTTAAAAATATCCGCTAAACTCTCAAACGGGGGAATAAGCCGAGATAATTTATTTATGTGCAGGCTTTTTAAAAGCAAAAATATTCTTCTTAAAAACGCGGAGAATATGCAAGTCTCGCTCTTTGATGCTTGCGCAGAATCTTTATATTTAATATAACGGAAGGAAACATCGATGTGATGGAATAAAACGATGTGAGATTTGACGGAATCAACAGGGCACGGATAAAGGGAATGCTTTCGGGTGACGGGACCATTGAATAAGCATTTAGTAAAGACAACGGATATTGAAGAAAACCTCTCGCGTTTTATCCGGCGGTCGGAATGCTTAATAGACGGAAGACTGAACCGCGTGTACAGTCTCCCGGAGTGGCTCGGTTTTGCCTTCAAAAGCTCTTCGACTTCGGATAAAAGGACGCGCCACCTTCCCTCGCCGAGGGTTCACGAAGGTAAGAAGTGCAAGAAGCGAAATACCTTTCGATCAAGAGGATGAGGAGGCATTAGAACATTTCCTTCATCGACGCATCAACCCTACGCATGGTGCACCCACATAAACGTGTGTCGCGGTAAGGGAAAATCAGTTCTCCAGTGGAACCGAACGGCGGTTCCGATTTCCCCGTTCGCTTTTTATTTTGTCCTTTCCCTTCACACACACACACACACACGTCGCTCATGCGTTATGTCTTGGAAGAGAGAAAAAAAAAAAAAAAAAAAAGAACTGCGCTTCACAAACTGAAAATTTTTCCCTCGTCGGGAGATACAACTACAGAAAAAGATGATACGGTATCCGGGATGCTTTTCAAAAGAGGCTGGAAACCTTCTGGGGTTTTTCCCGTGGAAAGCACTCAAACCGGAGCCGCATGATCAAGGGTGACAATTTTCTTTTCATCCCCTTCGGATCGGCTCCTCGTAATGAACTCGGCTAATGCAAATTATGAATGCTCAGCATTTGAATGTGCGAGAGATTCGAAATGCTGGACCAGCAACAATTTCGCCATGAGTGAATGATTAATTTTTCTTCTTTTTCGAATATTAAAACGCAAAAGCTGTTATTATAATAAAATGCTACAAGCTTCTGTACTTTCGGGGCTTTCCACGACTCCATTCAAAATCGGAACTCAACCGGGAAAGTTTGCAGTGTTTGCCGTCTCCCAAAGCTCTTTGTTTCCAACTGTGGATTGCCGCGATCTTTCCTCGATTTTCCGCGGGAAGTTTTTTTTTTATCACTGAAACGAAAAATGCCGGAAATCGAAACTTAAATGTGTAAATTGCAAAATAAAGTGTCACTTACCGCGTAAAAAATTAAATTAATAATTAATTGCTCTTTTCAATTCTCTTTTTACAAAAATCGAGGCGTCGCTCGTTCGCGGATCGTCAGGTACGGGACGTCGGCTTGACTTCGGGGCGAGGCCCTCGGGCGAAAATAAAATTTCGGAAAATGCCCCCAAAATAAATTGCTCCAAGCGATAACAACAACAAGGACGAAGAAGGTTTAAGAAAGGACGAAGGAGGTGGTAAACCCAGGCACTGCAGGAAGGGAAATTAAGAAAATGGATCTCAATAAACTACGCTCAGCCTCATATTGCCGTTTGAGAAATATTCGCAATTAGCCGAGGAAGTAAATTCTCACTTTCCGGAGGTATTAAAGTGCTATTTCTCCCAAGGAACGAAGGAGACGCTTATGGATTGTAAAACATGAGAGAGCAATGGAAATTTTCAGTTCGGAAAATGTGAGCGACAGCCGAGAGACCGCGGCTCCGGCTTCCGCGGACTGGAGCCGGGGCCGCAGACGGAATCTTCCAGGTCGCCCGCAAAGGTCCGACGGGGGCAAAGGCTCCAAAGCCCCGTCGCGCGGATTCGCTTCATTTGAAATTAAAATTAATTCGATCCCTCGTTTTGGGTGGGCCGTCGCCGGCCTTGCAATTTTTGTCCGACGGAATCCCGGAGGCTGCGGGAGAGGAAGAGGAAAAGCGAAATGCAACTCAATGCGCTGTCGCTCGGGGGGGGGGGGGTTTGATTTTGATGCGCGCGAGGGAAAATCGCATTTCGGAAAGAAAATGGGGGGGAAAATGAAAATTCAGGATTCGGCAGGACCAGGAGGAGAGAGAGAGAGAGATGGGGAAAGAAAAAATGGGAAAAAGATTGAAGTTAGAAAAGCATGAAGTGAGAATGTGATTGAACGATTAATATCTGTCAAAGTGGGACCAGAAACAGAACCCAGATGCAGGGCCCTTGATAGATTGTTTAATCAAACCGTGCGCGATGTTATTTGGAATTTCCAGCAATGGCCACGTTTTAATTTCAATTTCATCATTTGCCGTCGTCCCTCGGCGATGAAAATGACGCGACAGTTTGCCCGAAAGAAGGACAACAGCATTTCGTTCCGCGCCCCTTAAGACTTTCCCGCAGGACGGTCGATTTTCGCCGAAGCAACCTATCGTGAGGGGGGGGGGGGCGGAAAAATTTTCCGGGGGCTCCGAAGCACCCTGCGAATAAAAGTTGGTCAGCGTTTATCGGAGCTTTCATATAATTATTTCCTTCCCGTTACTTTTTCTTCTTTTTCCTTCGGCCCTCTCGCGGACATTGATGGATTGCAAATCCGACCGGACAACTTTCAGCGATTTCAGGATAACCCAAATTGGAAATTCCTCTGATAAATGAATCAACGCCTTTTTTTTTTTTTTTCCCATCCATAAATTTCTTTCGTTTTGGCAGCTCTTTGGCGCATTTTACCATTCGGAAAATTCGCACGTTTTAATCTTTCCCATTTTCCCCCCGGCATCAGGTAAATAATGGATTCTTAAGCGGGGGGGGGAAGGGGGGGGAAAAAAAACTTGTCACTTACCGGATAATTCATTCGGGAACTTAACGCTTTTTAAACCGAATTACAATGCTTTATGTGTACTCTTCAGATTTGACGGCTATCAGCGAACGAATTGAGAAGATACCCTATCGTGCGATTTAGTAATTTTATCTCCTTAACAGCGGAGATTTAAGGATCGAGAAATAATAAATATAAAGCTGCACTAATTCTCCTTTATTAGAGCTTATTTATTATTAATAATCGGATGTATCGTTAAGGTTAAATTAAACGCATAATCTAAATAAATTTTTAAAATAATTTTAGGAATTTTTATGGAATTGGCTTTCTGGTAAAATTTAATGGTTCGTAATTATAATTAGACGGTAATTACGGGAAAAGATTTGGGAGAGAGGAAAAACTTCTCGCGACGCTCTTTTCTTCATTAAATAGAATGTTATTCAATTTAATACGGTTCGATCGCGAATAATCTTTGTCTTGCAATAGTTAAACGCGAAATATTTCATCAATTTTAAATGATCGCTCCAGCTCAGGCAGATGGGGCAAAGACCACGAGTAAATTCATAATAAATCATTTAATCCGGTGAAGAGATAATCGCAGCATTTATATTGCTCCTGTTGCCTCCATCAAGTGTACGTGTTTTATTATTAATGGCAGCTTTGGTGGGGAAAGCCCCCGGTACTTTCCATCAAGTTACAGGTGTTTAAACGTGGAATTTGACAAATTTCAGCTGACCCGCCTGACTCTAAAACCGCTCGCGTTACAACCGGCGCAGCGGATATAACGCCGCACCCCGCAGGGGCGTCCAGCGCTCGGAAATATTTTCGAGGCGATCTTTTAACGTCGGATGGTGCTTGCGGTAACCGATGAGATGGGAAAAGCGCTCTCCGATCGATTTGGGCGGAAAACCCCGGGCGGGGTTTTCCGCTCGCGTCGCCTTCGATTCGGGACTCCGGCGAAGCTCCGGGGAAAAAAGCATCCGCGGAAGACGATCGGAGGGAGAAATGTCGACGAATAAAAAACTCGCGGACGCCGGGGAGAGGATTCGGGGTTATCAGAGAGGGATGGTCTACGGAAATTTTGGGGTTTCGCTTCCGCGAGCGGAAATGGTCGCTTTACCGCGCTCGCGACGCGGTAGATCGAAGCGCAGGAAGTAAACAAAATCGCAGACAAAGAGACGGATGGTGGAATGGCAGCGAGTAACACCCTGTAGCTAGCATAGGGTGGTTGCTATGGCAGCAGAACTCGGGCGGTCGATGATTCGGTGTCTTTCATACTTTCAATCATCCCTTCTGGATCTCTTCAGCCTCTCCTCCTTCGATCCCTGCCCGCCCTTCAAATGTCCTTCATAATACAAAATTTAATACAGTAATAATGACGATGGATACGTTTTTTCCCCGCCATTTCCTTTGTGTCCTTTGACGCTCCCTCCTCGGCAATCTAACGAGGGAAAAAAAAAAAAAAAAAAAAAAAAAAAAATGAGACGGGAAATTTTATAACTCTCGGCCCTTTTCCCGGCGGAGGCATCGAATGCATAACGCTCCTCCACATTCTACGGATTTGTATGCTAAATTGCCATTCGAATTAGGTAAATTGATTCCGATATCAAAATTGTACAACTTCAACGCAATTTGAAATTAAGCCGATATTAGGGCATTAAAGAAAAGAAACAAATAAAGGAGCTACGCTTTTCTTAATTGCGCATTAATGATACCTGTCTGTTTAAAGTTTGCTCTGAAACTTTCTTCCCACTTTACTCTTTTCCCCGGTTCCATTTTATAGTTTCTTATATAATGATATTCAAATTTACACTACGATATTCAAATCTCCATGCAAAAACGTATCGGATTTATACGGGGTGTGAATAATTTTCCTATCTGAATAAAAACAGATGTCATTTTTTTTTTTCCTCTCTTCTCGCATCCATATCTGGCAAATATAAAAAATTAATAAATTTTATATCCGAAATGTTTATATATATATATATATCTTCACACAAAAGATATTTAATATTTCCTTTTTGAGATAAATTAATATTCAATTAACAATGACATTTTCATTTTGAGATAGGCATCGGCTGAATGACAAAAGTCAATTATAAAATATAACCGAATTTCGAACATAATTAATTACATTAGGTTAGGACATATTCATAAATTAGGTAAATTTCAAATCTGAGCCCAAAATAAACGGTTTTTAGAACCTGCAGCGGCAGCGGAGAGAAGGTGGAGATGTGGAAAAAAACTGAGACCATCGATTCAGAGAAGCTGAGAGATCATTTTGGGAGTACAGAAATCGGAGACGAAGAAGGTAAGCACAAGGGAAAGATTTAATTTTTTATTAATCTGAATTTAATCAAAGGAAAACCGTTTTAGTTTTCAAGGGGTGCCCACTCGTGCCGTCGGAGAAACGTGGGACCTTGCTGAGGAATTAATAAATTCGGACTGCTTACCAAGGGTTTTGCATGCGGGAGAAGCAAAACGCCTTCGGGGCCGGGGAATGTGGATTCGATCTGAAGGAACCTTTTCCGGTTCCGCAGGTTGGGCGTCAGGCCGGTTTCCTCTCGGTTGGAATTCACCCCCCCCCCCCAGAGACAGTTATTTCGGGGGGGGGGTGGGTGGTGCTTTTTAAACGGATCATTATCCATCGAGCCAAGTGACGTCTGGGAAAGTTCGAAGATGCGAACGGAAATTTTCACCTCGGAAAGTTACCCCTTCCGCGGGATACTGCCGACGTGGCCCGATATCGAATTTTTGCGAACATCAAGTTAAATTTTTGACCCGCAGAATTTGAAGCGGGATAAATGCCCGGAGCCCGTGGAAACTCGGTTGGAGAGGGAAGGAAAAAAAGAAAAAAGGAAAAATCTATTAAGGGCGCTGCATTAGTACGTGGCCGATGTGGAATTCGAACCAGATTTATCGAAATGGCATGGGTTTATGAATAGGGATCTAACCGTGAATAAAGTCGAGGGACGCGATGGGGAGAGAAGCTGATAAACGATGTTCATAAAGATTAATGGAACAATACCACGGAAGATTGACGAGTTCATATTTCTCTCTGTGAGTTTGACTGTAAATGATGGCAAAATAAAGCTTGAAGCATACAGAGAATGATAAAGGCAGGGAGGAGGTTTCCAATTTTCAGGTCTCTCCTTCAAAATATTATTTAGACAAGTTTATTGCAGAGGTAAGCTAAAGTTGCGCTTTCCCTGAAAGTGATGGAAGCCCAACTGGATGTGGAATTTTCATCTTGTCTTCTCCGTGCACATCGCGCGATCCGAGAAAAAAAAAATTAAAAATTTTCACCGTACCTGAACGTCATAATTGAGAAAATTCGGACGAATAAGGGAAACGGCAACTTTGAATAACCGACAAAGAGATTTCCGTAAAATGGCGACTAAAGAAAAAAGATATATATATATATATGTATGTGAAAAAATATTTTTATTATACCATTACGGGGGGAAGATTTTCATCTTTTCTCCGGGAAGAAGAAGAAGAAGAAGAATCTGGAATATCGACAAATAGCCTTTCGGATAAAAGCCGATTTGCAGTGAGGACAATAAAAAATATGGGGAACAAGATGGGCACAGGAAAAACATGGAAAACTTAGACGGTTTCCTTTAAATTTTACATTTTTTTTTCCAGCATGGTATATTGATTGAGTAAACTTGAGGAACATACAATAAAAATTAACTTCCGCAATTTAAAAACTGTTTTCTTTCTTCGGCATGAATGCAAATATTTCTTGCATCGAACACATCTTAAAACTGTCTAACAAAGAGAGGCATGCGCGGTGAAAACCCCGAAAAAGATCTTGTTAGACTGCAAAAGTAATATATTTTGCCGCTCGTGAAGGGATCTCGGAATTATTATATTTTCGATTATGCATTAAAGATAAATGGGAGGAAGGCGTAATTTATCGAAAAATGACCATAAATTGCCTGGAATAGTTTTCCAAGGATTTTATCATCCGAATTTTGGCCCTTTGCGAACGAATGTTATCTCAAAATCTTGAGACTCAGGTACAGCGGTGATTTCTGGGGCTGGAAAAGGGATTTCATCAAAGCAGAACCCATAAACCGTGCAATAAAAGCCTTTCGAATATAGATCAAAGAAAAATTTTAATGCCCGATTGAAAAGAATCAAATCCCGTCGAGATGAAAGGATGAAAAAAATTCCTTTAAGTCTGCGATCAATGTACATCGAATCGATGAACTATAAATGTAATAAATAATATTTCGCGTTATGAGAGAGGGAACATTCGAAATTGCAAGTTTGCGCAGAAAATAAAAAACCCGATGCTTGACAAATGAGACAAGTAACGGTGCCGGAGAAGTGCGACTTAAATACGCCGCCTTAAAATATTTGCCGGAGCTTTCAGTTTGAAATATAATGCCGCGAAGAAAGCTCTCCTCGCTCTCTTAGATTATTTCTAATCCACAGAGAATCTGAGCGAGGGATCTCCCTTTTACGTGTAATGAGGGATTATCACGCTGAGGCCTCCGGAAGGACTGTCTAAGGAAATACATGCAAATTTACTTTTTTTTTTTCGAAGCTCCGACAATATGCGGGCAGCCCCGAGTGCTGCAGCAGCAACCCCAATGCGGGGCGAGATCCGTTTCTCGGATCGGATCCGAATTTGTGCGGAGAACAAATCGCACAGAGTATTGATAAATTAAGTTTCAAAGGAGCTGTGGAGAGTATCTGCAGGAGACATTGATCCTGTTTCTCCCATTGAAATGCTCTAGTGCAACGCCTCACTTTACCCTCCCTCAGATTTACATTTCGCCATTATTATTAATATAATTAAACAAATCTTTTGGAGAAAGGGTTCAGAAAATCGAAATTCGGGTAAATAGGTTAGTTTAACGGGTAAATATAATAATTGGGAATTTTGAAAGGAGCAACAGACGTCTTATCCAAATTCCCCTTTCAAATCTGGCTGACTGTATTGACAGCGATTAAATAACTTGCAGATAATGTTTATTAATGATTTCGGTGATTATTTACTGGAATATTTTCAAAGTAACATTATGCGGTTACCTGGGGGCAGGCGCAGCTTCGGAGTCGTGCCAGAAAAGGGAAGGAAGTTTCGGAAACACCGAACGCGTTTAATATCGAGTGTGTTAATGCTGAATTGTAGAAATTTCGGGATAGATGGACGTGAAAAGGGCGGCAAACGTAACGAAAGAAGGTGCTCGGGGCAAAGGAAACTGAACGAGTCCTTCAAAAAGTCTCACCTTCCATGAGGAGATCCTTCGAATGCTTTGCCAGACCCTGTTAAGAACTCTCGAATATACAAAGTTCCAGCAAATAGCTTACGGAAAATTAGATTTATTCTGATCTGAATCGGAATAAAAAAAAAAAAAAACATATATATAAATATGTACATATATATTTTTTCCCAAAATCGATATTTCCGTGATGCGATTCCTGCAATGTTCAACTATCAGATTCGGTCTGATATATGTATATTTGGTACGCAGCAACACGCTAGCAACAACATACCCGCTCTCTTCTTCGTATCCAGGACCGAAAGGATCAGTTCCTCCGCGTCCCAGGGCAGAATTCGGCCTATGTTAGCCGTAAAGTGAAAATATTCACGTAATGATCGGGAAAAAAAAAAAAATCTTGTCTAGAAAAAAGGAAAATAAATGTTATTTACAAGTTAACTTAAAACCGTCTCTATTAGCGGGGATCGCGCCCACAATCAGACTTTAAAACTTGTTCCATGCAAATGTTAAGGTTCCTTCCTAGGAAAAATCATCGTAAAAACATTCACGGGATAAACATCTCCTTTATTTACATGAACCTTTGCATGAAAATCCGTCGCCACCCCATTGTCGCACCGTGTACTTCCGTTTAAAATCGTTCTTAAAATCGTAAAAAAAAAAAAAAAAAAGTTTCGAAGTTGTTAAGGGAAACTTATCGACCGATATTGCCGTCAATATTATTTTAATGCAGACAGCCGCATAATCGTGACGATGCGATAACCTCCTTCGAAACCAAATTTCTGTCGAACAATACATAAGTGGCTGCGGCAGTTCTCCTTTGAGGAGTTCAATTTTTGGGTTATGAAAACGAAACGAGCGGCGTTCGTCGCCAAAGGAAAAAAAAATTTCTCTTTTTTTTTTTTTCACAACGTTTCTTTAAACCTTCCGCTGCGGCGCAGAAGGAAGGCGCCTCGACGAAGCAAAGCCCGGGGGGTGAAGTCAAAAAAAAAAAAAAAAAAAACGAGGTACGAGTCAGGTTTCGGGGTTTCCGGTCCCCGGCTTTTCTGAGGGATTGCCGACGGGGTTGGCGCGGTCTGAAATCGCGGGCCAGACGGGAAAAATTTCGGTGTCCTTCCGCCGTTTCCCTTTCCGCCCGGAGCTCTGCATCCGGAAAAGCGACGCCGGACAAAGCGCAGCGAAACCGACGTCTTGTTCAACGAACGCGGAGGAAAGCGGAAACGGAGTTTAATTACGCCCGGGAAATCATCCACCGAGCACTTTGGATTTTTTTTTTTTTTTTCCTCCCTATTTTCAAACATGGAATTAATGAAGGAGCTCTTTATGGAAATCGCGGGGTGGAAATCGCTTTCCACCGGGTTTTTCTTAATGAACTTCACGTAAATGTAAATAAAAATCTTCATTAGAGACACGCCTGGTTAGAAATCACATCTTCATGTAATACGTTTCAATTTAACGGGAAAGTCAATAAAAAATCAAATTAAAACGAAAAGATTCGTGTAGAAAGAGGAAAAAAATAAAAAAAATCCTCTTTTAGCCAATTTTTCAAAGCTTTGTCTGCTCCATTTTTGTTCCCGTATCTCAAATTGGGTAATTAACATAAAAGGTTATATTACCTGTTTTTTTTTTATTATTACACACTATGTGTCGGAAGATGGTTTCTTTTTTATTTTTCATGTGTATCACATATGGAATTTTCACGAAGCAATGCTAATTTGCCTTGTTCGTGTTTACCGAAATGGCCAGAAACTTTTTTTTTCCTAAGCTTCTTTTTTTCATTTTTAAATATTTGGGAAAAAAAAATATATATATATATATATATAAATGCATAGGAAAATGAGTTTAAGAGGTTTAGGAAGTTTTATCTTCTTCTTCCATAAAAATCTGAAGGGAGTATATATCATGTTTTATAGCTGCATTATTGTCATAACCGGAAAAGAAGTGTGGATACAGCTTGATTTTCATCATTTTACTTTTATTCATTGTATTTCATCTTTTCCTTTGTCTTTTTTTTTTTTTTTTTTTTTTTTTTTTATTTTTATTATATTGTAGT
>JAOWBB010007052.1:0-13394 GCA_028565995.1 Ricinus marginatus
AATAATAATAATAATAATAATAATAATAATAATAATAATAATAATAATAATAATAATAATAATAATAATAACAACAATACCCAAAACGTATAATTCTGATTTTGGGAAAATTCAGACTCAACAGTGACTCTCGTTACTCCAGCAGACACAGGTTTCAAAAATGCTGGAGTAGGGGGAGACATTCCCAATATATAACTTGTCATAGGTCCATTGGTAGCCTCAGGAGGTAGCCATGATATTTCGACATGTCTGTACGATTTCTGAACAACTGATAGATTTCTTGGTGGAGACGGTACTGCAATAAAATCAATATTATTTAATTAACAAAGACAGTGTAATAAGAGATAAAATTATTTTTTGAAAACAAATTATTTTGTTGAGACAAATTTTTTAATTTCAATACAGCTTTTTACTAGAACTGCTAGAATGTAAGAATTTTAATTATAACTAAAAAAATCACATCTACTTGGTCTAGAAATATCCGTAAGTAAAATAAGTAACTCGAAAAGTTTATATGAAGGACATTAAAGTAAACTTTCAAAAAGTAAAAATATAAAAATTTTTTTAAGAATAATGAAAGTTAAATTTTTAAATTCTCGCACAAAAACAAAGGACCAAAAAAAATAAATCTACAGTCTTTTTAATAATCGTACCATCAGTTAGGAACTCAATAATTGTAATTGAACTAACTAAAATAATACCTCCTTCAGAAGTCATAGAAGATATAAACTTAGCTGGAGGAAAGACTTGAGTGGTATTGGCTATTTTTACGTAAACAGTCATATTATATTTCGTATATGGCTTTAAACCTGTAAACCGATAATCAGAGCGTTCGGTCCAACTTTTATTTTCCCATGATTGTATTGATCCATCTACCTGAAAGATATTTTCTAATTTAGAAATTAATGTAAAGAATTAAATTCGCTATCAAAATTTTTTTCATATTTTTCTTTTTCCTTTTTAAATTAAAGTTAAATAAAATATTAAAACAAAACTTTAAACTTACTTCAGCAATAGAAGGCAAAAATTGAAATTTTAGATTTGGTGAGCGAGGAGCACGCCAATTAAGCAACAAAGAAATAGGACTACTTTTTTTTTCTTCGATTCCCATTTCAAGAATTTGATATACCCTAACTATGTCTGCACAATTATTTTCATCCGTTCCATCATAGCAGTTTTCATGTTCATCGCATAATTGAGCCAGAGGAATGCATCTAGAAGCATCACAAGAAAAAAATCCTGGAGAACAACTAGGACCAGCTGGATCTGCAAAGCAAATTTAATTATTTTAGTCAATGTTAATAAATAAAATATAAAAAACTAAGAGAAAAAAAATATTTTCTAAGGTCAAATATGAAAAATACTCTGATTATTTTCGAGTCAATTGATTAATAATACGTACAATTATCTATTAAAAATGTTTGAGATTCAAAAAAATTTTAATCTGAGCAAATTTTTAAATTTTCAATTACTAATTACCTGGTAGGTGCTTTTCTGAACATTCAATCTCATCTGATCCATCTGGACAATGAATTTTACCATCACAAAACTGACTCAAAAAAATACATGAACCATCGTTGCGACACTTAAATTGTTCTGTAGTACAAACAACTTTGCCTTCACAATTTTTTTCATCTTCACCGTCTTTACAGTCATTCATTTTATCGCAAACCCATGAGTTTTGGATACAATTACCTGAAATTGAGGCAGAAGTGTTTTTTGATTCTGCATTTGGAGGATTGTAGTTAAAACAATATATACGTAGAATTTGAAAAATAAAACCTAATATAAAGTAAAACATTATGGAAATAAATTTCTGTACATTTAAAATAATTTTCTAAATAAGAATAAAATATATGAGAGTTTTCTAAATCGTATAAGTGGAATAATTCAATTTTGAAAATGTAGAGAATAACTGAAGCATATATTTAATACCTGAATAACATCTAAATTGATGTGGTTTGCATGTTTCTTCAACTACGGTTTGCACTGTTGATTCGTTTCCGGGCTTTATTCCTTGTTCATCCGAATCGCATCCTAATTCATCGGATTGATCTTCACAGTCACCCACAAAATCACATTTCCACCAGTTAGGAATACATTTTTTATTCATGCATCTGAAACTCCAACTATTACAAGTATTTTGAACAGCAATAGGGGATACCGTAGTATTATTCTCGACCTTTGCTGTACAATTTACTTCGTCGGATTTATCTTCACAATCGGCATCTCCATCACATCTCCAAGCGTCAAATATACAATTTTTATTGTCGCACTGGAATGAAAAAACAAATAATCAACGAAATGTTAAAGCCTGTTTTAATTAAAACTGTATTTTACTTCCAAATTTGGGAAAAAAAGAAATAAAGCATGAAAATTTAGCCTGATCAAAGGAAATCCTTAAAGAAATAAAAAATTAAGGCTCTGAAGGCAAAGAGAAGTAAAAATATAACTTTCATAATGCTGCATTAAAATAAAAAATTTATGAAAACTTGAAGTGTTACTGAAAAAGTCAAGGCTGAATACTAAATGCAGCCTATTAAACCAGCTCTCCAAAAATTAAATACTGTTACATAAATGAATTTCATTACTTGGAATTGCCAACTTTTACATGAAGTAATGCCACAATTTTCTTCATCTTCATTCTTGGGACAATCAACTTCGCCATCGCATCTCCAGTTACTCGGTATGCAGTTAGACCCACATCGAAATTCGCCATAAATACAAGTTATCGCTGTGGAATTATTTTCGCACCGTTCTTCGTCAGAGCCATCTTGGCAATCATCTTCCAAGTCACATACCATATGCCTGCTTATACAGCGCCCGTTCTGACATCTAAAATTCAAAGCAGTCGATATGACTTAACTCGATAATGAAATTTATGATTTCAGGATGAAATCATATCCAAGAAAGATTGTAACCAAATGTCAACATAAAAAAATTTTTTCTACTGGATGCAATGATAATACCTTTTTTAAAAAGTGTGAAATTTTAAAAATAAACAATAGGATTGCAATTTAAAACGACAATTTTCGCAAGCTCATGTAGAAAAACAAAAAATCAGTTAAATTAAGCTTTTCCTCAGCAAAAAAACAACTTTCGATGTCAAAAAAAAATATGTATAATAAATGCAGATTAGAAAAGAAAAATTGATTTTTAAATACCTAAACTCGAGAGGCCCACAAGTAGTATTGTGGTATGAACAATTTTCTTCGTCTGCACCATCACTACAATCATTTTCATAATCGCAACGCCAGTATAAAGGATAACAATGACCATTGGAACAAGGCAACATATTTTTTGAGCAAACAGCTTTATTGCAATTTAACTGTAATTAAATAAAAATTTCTCACTAGAATTATAAGTAAAATTGAGGTTCTTTTTTTATAAATTAATTATGGCCAAATAAATTAAATTTTAAATTTTTCTAAATACCTCATCAGAATTATCTCCACAATCATTTTCATCGTTGCATACCCATGAACTATGAATGCACTGAGAATTGGCGCACATGAAAGAATCCGGTGCACATGTATGTCCTATGGGTGGACAGGCGCCATTCTGGTCGGGTACCTTGTGACCAGGACAATAACATATACCTTGTTCCATAATCATGTTTTCTGGACAAAGGCAAGTAAAAGTATTGTCGGGACCACCCACGCACAAATGACTGCAGTTATTAATGCTTGAATTTCCACATGGATTTGTTCCCTCTTGAATGCTGTGAGCAAAAATCTACAAAAGCGTATAATAAGAATAAATACATTTATAACGAATAATTAAATAAAAAATAATGGTTTTCACTGTAGATTTCAGTTAATTACATTTGTTATTTAAGTAAATTATGTATTAGTTTCTTTTTTAATAGGAAATTGCAATCATAACTTTAACTTTAGCACACGGTAAATGTAATTGAAAAAATATTTAATGAAATTTTAAACTTTCATATTATTTTAGAAAAATATGATGCTTAAAAGACGTCTATTTAATTTAAAATTTATCTTTTTAGAATAGTATTTAACATTAATAGTATCAAATTACAATAATATCATGTCACCTTCAAATCCATCAAACCGGAAACACTGCTCAAGATCGGTAAGATGTCCATGCCATGATCCTTGTCAGCTACAAAGATGCTATTTTGCTTCCAATCATCCCAGTACATATTATCCTTGAATATGGCAACAGCAAATGGATGAGATGCTCTATCCTGCAAAGATATTAAAATATTCAGGTTTTTTTTGGCGATTTAAAAATTTAATATTTTTAAATTAGTTAGGACAGTACAAGATTCAAAGACTTAAAAATGGTATTAAGTCTTTTAGTTTGCTATAATAACTCAGAGTTTAATGAAATCAATTAAAATAATAAAAGAACTGCATCATTTTGTAATTATAATGATAAATCAATTCTTTATTATAAATTCCATATAATTTCGAAAATTAAATGATTCTTACATCATTTTGTATTATTTTCTTGAATTGTTTTCCATCCAAATTTGAACTGGCTATATAATCTTGCTTGGCATCAACCCAATAAATTCTTTGTGCAATATGATCTATTGTAATGCCATTAGGCCACTGCACAAGAGGCTTCGTAAACAGTCGCCGAATATCTTTTCCATCAAGATTCGCCCGCGAAACGGATGGATCATTAGGAGACCAATCAGTCCAGAATAAATACCTGCACCCACAAAATCGAATATTTTCCTTTTCTTTAATTTATGAAAAACTTTAACATCTTGTTCTGAATCCCCAATTTTAAAAGTTCAATGATTCTTGTAGAATTTAGTTTCATTTTATTATTAGGAAAGTTTAGATTTGAAATTAAAAACAATAAAATTAAATCAGAATCTATTTTGATGCGCATAAGTTGCTTAAGAAAATCGCATTATAAATAATTGTGATATCTTATAACGAAAGGTATCAATTAAAGATACAACATTTTATCAGAAGACAATTAGTAATAGTAAAATAATATAGACATTGAAAATAATAACAATACGAAAAATTTATAAAAAACCTGATGAGGTCATAATTTTATAATATTTAGTTAGAATTCGTATTAGTTAGTTCTTTTAATATTTACTTAGAATTAGTAGAATCTTAGGTATAAAAATTATTAAAATGTAATTGAAACAATAATATCAATTACCCTTCAACTGGATGCACAGCAATTCCTCTCGGTTTTGTTATATCGTTTTCACCTATTATCGTTCTCCTCATTCTCCCTTGTATTTTAATATCAGTTCGTATAACTTCTATTTTAGCTCTAGCCCCATCTACAAAATATAAATTATTGGAAACCCAATCTAGTGCCAATCCTTCAATAGATGAAATATTGTACATAACTAAAATTTCTGGTTTCGACGTGCCACTGCTGAGACATTGTCGCTGTTAATTAAACAAAATTAAAATTAAGTATATTTTCTTTCTTCAAGCAAAAGTAAAAACTTTTGTGATACAGAAATTTCATCACTTACGCCAATGATTTCGTGGCGAATATCGGCCCAATAAACGCAATTGTTTCTCATATCGAATTCAATGGCTATTACATTAGTCAAATTGGATATCGGAATCGAGATAGCTGAATTATCTGTCAAATCTATTCTAGTTATTTTATTTCTCTGAGCTACCAAAAGAAATTCTTTTTTTTCTCTGAAATTCAAAAAACTTCAAATGAAATTTTTAAAAAGATAAAAATTAAGAATAGTGTAAGTTTGGATTAGAATTTATAAAACGTCAATATTTCTTGTGCACTGAGAAATAAGTTTCAGATTTATCTTTACGGATGGCTTTAAAACGGATGTTATTTGCAATCAATTACGATGGAAAATAAGCAAACCTTCAATTAGTCTTTATAATTGGCAAGTTTAAGAGTAAAAATTCTTATTTTCAAATTCCTAGTGGAAAGGTGCATGTAATTTCTTTTACGTCAATTATATTAAAAACTCTATTTTAATTAGGTTATAAATTAAATTTAAACAATACGTTACTTACTCTAGAGGGCAAGGTAGAATTTCAGGCAAATATATCCTTTCCTTTCCGTTTTCGCACATATCACCTGGTATTTTTCTGTAACCTCGTGTTCTATTGTACAACTTGCCTGGCTCGCAACTTGAAGGAATAGCATATGGATTAAAATCAAAAGATTTATTTTTCATACAATTACGTGCACCAACACTGCGTTCAAAGCCAAAATCACTAAAAATAAAAAATTATTTCTATAAAAATTGCATGAATTAAAATAATTAATTGAAAAACATTTCGTGATTTGAATAATCAAGTATGGGATTGAATTCTGGATTGGGATTCTAAATTGTTAATAGAATACAAATCATATTAAGCAAACCATTCAAAGTCTTCAGTATCACAAGGACAGTTTTCGATTTTTATTGGTCGCACATAATCCCTGCCATTATAACAATTGGAATGAGCTATTCTTCTTTGATATGTCTCTTTCCTGCCAAGAATGCACGGCATCTTAAGGCCAGACTTACTACTAGGGGACCAAAATTTGTAGTCGTCTGCAGTACAGCTGTAACCTAAAGTAAATTTTGTCATGAGAAAAAGTAATTGTGTCAATAATTTAAGTACTAAAAATTTCGAATTATAATTTTACACTTTTAAAAAAAACTATATTCGTTTAAATTTTATAAATAATTTTAAAATTATATTATGTTATAAAAAATAGTTGCATAATTAAAATAAAAAAATACAATAAAACAATACATTATATAATTCTTCTCCTCAAAAATAGCCTTTTAGTTAGTGGAACGTTAGTAATTTTTTTTTCATTATGAATGAATAAAAGAAGAATAAAATAAAATCATTCGAAAGGATCATAAGTTAAAACCTCTAACAGCTCTAATTAAAGAAATGATAACTTTCATCCCTTCCATAAAGGAGAGATTCAGACTGCTGTTTTCTAATTCATATTAAGTAATGTATATAATAATGCAAAATATCGTTTCATTAAAATGTATAAATGATTGATGTGAGGTAAAATAATAAATTATACCATCATTATTACATTCTTTTTGCGAATATTCTTTTTGATGAATTAAATGTGCAAATACAGAACAGATATTAGAAGAACTAATTTTCCAAACCATTAATTTAAATTATTTATTTCGCAATATCTGAATAAATTTTAAAGTTTCATTACTTTATTCATTAAAAGATGAAAATATTTTGAATAAGAACATTAAGAATAAAAATTTTATGTAGAATATTCTTTATATTCCCAGTAAAATACTTTATATTCAATTTAATACAACATAGTATTTTAATTTAATAAAAGGTCTATATCTAAGATTATATTTTACTCAACGTATGTCTGAGATACTATTTAATGACTTTTGAGACGATTATCAGAAATAAAAATGTAGTTTTTTAATCCTTACTGAATGCGTTCCGCAGATCAACTTTAATGATTAACCACTGGTGATGACTCATGGCACTACCAAACATAATGAAAACTGTTGTATCCCCTCCTGGCTTCGCCATCAATCCATAAATGCGTAGATCTTCTGTATGAAATTCATGCCTCAAAAATTTTTCCCCTTCATCAGTTGAATAAAAAAGTTCCCTGCTTTTACCGTGACTGCGAAAGTATTTAACTGCCACCAAAACACCACCATGATCCCCAAAGTTGAAAAAGTAATAATCCTTCAAAATCTAAGCAAAAAATATTTTCACTATTAAGTCACTACCGTCATCTATAAAATTATACATCATCATTAAAACATCATTTTTTTTGTTTTTGCCGACATTCTCTTTCATAGAATAAATTTACTATAAGCACGGACATAAAAAGAGTATTTTTCCGTAAATAAGGCACATACCTGACGCCATGTAAGTCCTCCGTCTCGGCTCAAAAATACACCTGGTTGACCTTTCAGAGATCTTCCAATTGTTCCGGTGGCCATTATTATACCCGGTGCCGACTTTGATGACAAAATCGGAATCGATCTTGTAGGAGGATAAAGCTGATTAAATTTTTGAGATAGATGTAGAGAACATCCATCACTCTAACAAAAAAAATACAAACAAACAATTATGTATATTATTTCTTATAGAACAAAAATTTATAAAAATTTTAAAACATATTAATGAAAAGCATGAATGGATTATCAATTCAAAAATTGACAAAAATGAATCTCATAGATAATTAAAAAAATTATTAATAATATCGAATTTAAAAATCAAAAATCTTAAAAACATTAAATAAAACTTGCAAGGTTACACTTGACAGGCAATCCATTTTCATCAATAGGAGGCGGAGTAAGAGGTCGCCATTCTCCTCCTCTATCGAACGTGATCAATGTCAGCAAATACTCAGGCGAAAGATTTTCGGAATCAGCTTCAGGTTCTACTTGTGACGCAATGTAAATTCCCCGAAGACCTTCAACTTTATGAAAGTCGGCAAATGGTTCATCAGTCTTAGCCCTAAGTAAAATTTAAAATTTATTTTATGAATAACTAAAAGGTCAATAAATGAAAGAATAAATCCTAAAAAAAAGTTTAATAAAAGCTTAATTTATTCATGTTATTCAAAAATTTAACGTTAAAAAACGATAAAAATTAAATATTTGGTAAATGGAACTTTTTCAAATTCATTTAACACAAAATGATTTACACATCTGAATGCTTACATTAACCATGAACCTTTCCACGTTGAATTAGGAAAAAAGGAGAGAATCCTCTCCAACGAAAGTGAAAAGTAAATATTCTTTTCGTCCATGCTCTGAGATGTATAAAGATTAGCCAAAGTATCAGTATGAGACACAACCACAAAAATTTGACCTTCGGATACGTCAGGAATATGGTAGTCAAGCTTATCCAATTCAGACGGAAAAACAGCTTTGACGAAAGGACCACGCTTATATGATACATACAGATCGAGATTGTTCTATAACAATATTACAATGAGTTATATAAGATATTTAATTTTGTAAACAATTAATATAATTTGATTGTGAAATATTTCAGAAAAAGGTAAATACTTTACGAATGTATAATAATATGTTAATATAAAAAATTTAAAAATTTAATAGAATCCATTGCTGACTTTTTTATGTGAAAATGAATTAAGTTTCATTAAAAAATAGTTTAATATTAATTTATAAAAATTAAATTTAAGAGGCAATGTGTTATTCAATTTCTGAAATAAAACTAGAATCAAAATGACAGCACAAATGTTTCAATGTTAACATAAAATTCTTTCGTTTGAGAATTTTAATATTTTATTATATTTTTAAACTGTTATCATTATAATTATTTTCCCGGGCAATTATATAGGAATTAAAAATATGATTCATAACTGGTAAATTTTAATATATCAATCGCAATTCTCATGTCATTGAAGTTAAAGGCTATTTCTTTTTTTTTGCACATTAAATCAAAATACCTTGCCAGCGCTTTTAAGTGTAAACATAAAATCATCTTTCAATTCAAAATCCCTGACATCGGTAATCCAAACGATTTTATCCTTATAATCTTGGAACATTGATGGACTTGATATCACAGTTGATTTGCCAGATGGTTCGAGTCTCTCCACAAATAATAGCAATCTGGAAACAATGTTTCTTTGCAACTTTTGTTTTTTTTAAGAATCCTAATAAAACAATTAACTATAATCCAAGGTGGATTTATTCAAATAAATAGCAATCTGATCTTAATGTAAATTTTGAGAATATTATCATTGTTTTATTCTTGAAAAATATTATGAATTTATTTTGTGTGGAATAATAAAATTTTGTACTTTCATTTTGAAAATCTTACAGCTGTCGAAGCACAAGACAAAAATTTTCACAATTTTTAATTTTATTTAAAAATTACATTTTTGTTAGATAATGAAAGTAAAACATAAAAATTATAATTTACCAAAATGTAAAAAATTGCCGAAATGCGAAATATGTATATTTTGTAAAAGTGTTTGTTAAGAGATTGATCAATTGAAATAAAAATTAATTTCAGTAATAGTATTCTATTTTTTGTATATTAGTATTTTTCTATTATAATAAAATTCTTTTGAATTCTTGGTAATAATCAATAATATTTTACATACTCAGAATTGTTTTGATATTGGTAACTAGTCATTGGAATTACATTTGGTATACTAGATGACCCGCTGGAAATGGTCAATCCTGACCAGAAAAACTTTTTCACATACTCTTGAACGAGTTTCCACGTTTGACCGTAATCTTTGGTAAGCCACAGCTGCGATAAAATAAGTGAATTAATTAAAGTACAACATTCATATTAGGCAATAATTTTAATTATTAATTTTCCATACTTGCTGCATTTCGTTAACTTTATCATGCGCTAAAAATGTAAATGGTTCATCTTCGTGAAATGATATTGACGATGGATGAAAAGGAAGCTTCACTCTTTTTAGTGTTTTTCCACTATCTTTTGTTGTGAAAATGTATTTATTTTCAGAATCTGAAAAAACAACCTGAAAAATATAATGCTGAATTATTATAAATTCACAGGGAAAAAAAAATTTCTTGACATTATTCAGGAGTTTATTATAAAATTATCATTATCTGAACTGACAACTTCATTTTGTATTGGAAAATTTCATGATGTATAAATGCATGTTTATTATTTACACAATAAAAAACTTTCATTTAAACAATAAAGTTCATGTTGTATGAATATATCATTAATGTAAATAATAATTTTAACTCCAATACTGATTTAAAATGATGAACAAGTCTGATAATCATTAATTCTGTTTATTGGGAAATCATCAGTTTTTTAAACATTTTATCTTGGAAAGTAATGAAAAGTTTATTAAAGCTTTTAAAGACAATAATCTACACATATATAAAATAATTAATTTATTAAAGACGTTATGCTTTGGAATTAGGGTGAAAAATTTGATAAGTAAAATGAGCTAACGTGATCCGTATATTTTGGATGAAATACGAATTGATCCAATTTTGCAAATTGTTTCTTCTCATCATCCAAAGCGAAAAATTCTGTTTTATTTTCGAAGGTATCACCGAAATCATAGGAAATATACACTGCAGACGGAAAAGGTTGCTCTACTGTTGTGGCCATTTTTCCGTTTTTTGCCAGACAAACGATCACATTGCACCCTTCGCCGACCCAATGGACCATGAGCTGCTGATGGGAATCATTTAGGCGTGTCATCTGAAGAAAAAAAATTATTGTGAACATCAGACGACGTGAATTTGATATTTGACCACCTATAATTACAAAAAACTTATTTCTATATAATTAAAAAATTACATTTTACTCCTTTGACTAATACACGGCCTAGCTGCAATATAAATTAGTTTTTAAGTGATTACGAATGACGTACCAGTGGATGGTAAAGTAGTATTTACCCTTCATTAAAGCTTCATCATAAGATTATGAATAATTTGGACATTCAGCGGGGTGAACCTTATAGATAAACACATTTTTAATGTCCATTCATATTCAATATCGATTAAAATATCTTCAAGGAAAATCTGAAATTTTGAGAAGAAATTTTTCATTTTTTAATGTTATGAGTCGGAATAATATATTTTAAGCAACGGATGCATTAAATACATATGCCCGAAACGTTTCGACATGCAATGTTTAATAATGCATAATTTTATTGGTTCATTTGCTATTTCAATTTTTATAATAATAATAATAATTAAAAAAAACTTGGCATTGATGCGATTGTACATTGCATCACTGTATCTCAACTTAGCACTCATGAATCATTGCATCCGCCTATAAATTAATAAACATTCATATCGGTGATAAGATAAATTTCATCGGGGCAATACGTGAAATACAATGTTTAATTACAAAATCCAACTTTCTCATGCATTCTCTTAGCCGTCTTAAGTTTATTGGGTTTTTTGACAATGATGATTATTCGAAAAGGACATTTAAGTGTAAAAAAATGAAGAGAGAAAATTTGTTCACGAATTATATTTACTGAATGGGGTTCTTTTGCCTATGATGCAATATACTGTTATTTGGCATCCCGAGACGATGTGTCATTTCGACTACACATTTAGCTAAACTCCTTACCTTTTTACTATTTTCTTAATACAAAAGGAATAAAATGATACATATAGAGTTATGTTGAAAAATATTTAATAAAATTATGGACATAACTGGAAATCACCCCTTTGAGAGGGAAGTAAAAAAAATTGTTTTCTTTAAAACTGGAAGCTTCTGGGCCCTAAAAAAAGGCCCATTTTATTACCTTAATTGTATTTACTCTACTACCACTTGCTGTCGAAATTGCAGTGGAAGCAAACCGCACTGAAAAATAATTTATATTGTCCAGGCCATTTTGATAAATTTATCAAAAGCTATTTTGAGCGACGAAAACGAAATTATACGGGCCTCTGACGAACTGAATCAGTTCACCAAGGCAAAATATGATTATGGTTGATCCGCAGAACATTTCTGACATTTAAAAAAAAATAAAAAAAAAAATGAAAAAAAAAATAGAAGAGGCGAAAACAGAGTTTATAATATGTTAAGAATAACGAATTTCCAAAAACGCATGAAAACTTCAACGGTTTTTCCTTTTTCATCTTTTCCTTCTATGATTCGCTTTCTGCCTAGATATCAAATATTTGATAAATTCACTAAGGAAATTCCTTAACGGTTTCAATGATTCATGAATTTCCATTGCGTTGTGACGAATTTGTGTTTTTTTCCCCTCCCCTTTTGCTTTGCAAGATTTTCTCAAATCTTTATTCAGCAAGTGAGTTGCTCATAACATCGAAGAATGTTTCTCATTTTTCAAGGACATAAACTAACATAAATATAAGATCTTTTTTGAAGCATAAATTAATCCCTTCCTCTTTGTTAATTTCTGACATAGATTTTAATGGAATTATATTTAACACGATTGTCCACTTTGGCTGAGGATATTAAAATTATTAAATAAAAGAAATCTATATTAATTTCTACCTCGAATTCAATAAATAATTGAATATTATCTTTTTTTTTAAATAAGTTTTTGGTTAAAAATTGAAAGGATCGAAAAATGATATTGAAAAATGAAACGTATTTGATTTGAATTTCAAATCAATTGCAAGCAGAGACAAAAAAAAATTATTTGCAGTTGTTTTGCAATGTACACATTAATAATTTTTCTGTAACGATATTTACATTTATTTCTTTTATTACGTATCATTTATTACGTATAACATATTATTTTTAACGTAACATATTTTTATTTTCAGCTTTGATGTAAAATTTCTTTCTTTTTATAAGTATTGATCACACTACCATGTTGATTTTTCAAACAGTTATGTGGATATTTATTGAGAAAATAGAATAAAAAATTGAAATAATAATAATTTCCAGATAACGTTATCTGGAACCTTTTTCCAAGATAAGCTCGGTCAATATGATAAA
>JAOWBB010007053.1:0-13382 GCA_028565995.1 Ricinus marginatus
GAATGTAAAGTCTGCGTAAAACTTTTATTTTTGTCTCATTTTACGCCTAACATTCTTTATTTTTTTTAAGTTTTCTCCAGAGAAATCTTCCGTTATTACTCTAATTTCCTTTTATATACTAAAAAACCTTCGCTAATAACAACTGTATTTCATTGTTTCCACTCCTTTTCCCTTAAGTCCTGTAGTTTTCCGTCTGCTCAATTTTTTGTTACAGCTTAATTTCATTCTGAGTCAATCTTTAACTTTTTTAAATGATGCTTTCCTCCCTTTTTTTTTTTTTTTTTTTTTTTTTGATATTTTTCATTGTATTTGCTTTTCCTCTTACTAATAATGCAGACTGGTTGAGTAGCGGTTTTTTTTTTTTTTTTACATTAGATGAGTTTTCCGTGGCAGCAGATCCGTACTGCGTGATACGTAAGAAAGCCTTTGTGGGCTTATGGATGATATTTCAGGATTGAGCGAAGATTAATTATTCGAGACCTATTATTGTCAGGGGTCCAAAATGTGAATTTGTGTAAGGTTCACGGATGCAGCATACATTTAGGAAGAATTTCCTGCGGGTTTATCGAAAGCGCCACGCATCAACGTATGCGGATAAAGACGGGAAATGAAACTGAAATAAAAATCATATCAGAAAAATTCAAATGCATTTATAAATTTCACAAACGGCTTGTGCCATGTGCTCCAAGTAACTGAAAAAGAGCTCGGTAAATCAAATTATGCAAAAATATTCTGCGATCAAGCCGACAGAAGATACTACTTTTAGTCTGGCATGTGTTGCAAGCTTAGCAATTGCTTGTGTTTTAGTACCTGGTGATGAGGAAGCTAAATTAAAGTTGACTTACAATGCAAACTAAACAAATTAATTTTTCATTTTGCCGCCCCTCTTTTTTGCATTTTACACGTTAATTCTGCGCCCTGCGCATGACTTTAGATTTCATATAAAGTGCGGCCTTGTTAGAAATTTTCCATAAGTTCCATGCTGTATCTTTTTATTTCCGGTTATTTAGTAGCTAACCGGGTTTAACTTCCCGGCTTCTTTCCCATTATTTGAGCTTTTGCTAATTTATTGATTGCTTGGAATTGAATATTATTGATTTACGATTAGAATATTTCATAGGAAAAACCCCACTTTCCTACAATCTCCAGGATTTTGATGTCAAACAATAGAGGTAAATGGGTATCAATAAATTAAAATTTCGTTCTTTTGATTAAAAAAGTTTTCTTCCATCTTTCTATTCGAGCTTTTTGATGGCTGAGTTCAGTGATTGATTGAGACATTTTTGGGCTAGCCGTTACCCATCTTTGCCGTAGTGCTCTCCAATGCATCGTGCACCATTTTTCAGTCGGGTCATCGGCGGTTTCCCCCGTGCGTTAAAATTGTATGCAATTTTTAATTCTTTCGATGGCATATTTTCTTTTATTTTAAATTATGAGAGCAATAATAGAAACTTAGTGTCCTGATGAGATAGAGGCACGCAGGAGTGTATTATACCCGATATTAAAATAATTCGAAACGGATTAAGGCAAATTAAAAAAGAAGAAATATTTGTGATAAAATTAAAATGTGAGAGCGGTTAAAAAAATAATTTTTTAATCAAAAAATTGTTATTATAACGCCACAGAGGTACTTTAAAGAATTAAATGAATAAAAATTAAGAAATGCTTTAAAAGTATACTTAAAAATTATCGTGCAAAAAAAAAAAAAAATATGACATAATTTCTCATTTGCATTTTTGCCGGTTACAAAGAATTAGTGCTAATTAAATAGATTTCATATTTATTTAAATTTATATTGCCCTGCTTTGGACATAATAATTACGATTCACAGGAAGTTTATGTAGAATTTAGGTGAAGTTAATAAAGTGAGATTTATTTCAATTAAAATACTCAAAAATTATTGTTAATGTGTACTATGTAAAAATAATAATGATGATGTATGACTTTGCTTTTCAAAAATCTGCTTTGATTTAATATTTACCGCATATTTTTTTAAGTCTGTTATGGATGCCCCTTCATCCACCGGATGATCATAATAAATAATATAGTTTGATGGGAAGAAATAAGGATGATCAAGTATATGATGATTCAAGTTTTATACATATATTCGCGTCTATTTTTATTTCTGCACTATAAATGCGTTATTTCGCTCTCGTAAAATGGGCAGTCAACTTGATTAAATTAAGATACATACAATACCAAAGAGAAAAACGGGATTTTGGGGTAATTTTTCTGTCTTTTACTTTTAGCTAAGGATAGGTTTAATTGACAAGTCGATTTCGAAGGTTCCCTTCTTTCGATAGAATTTTGTCCTTAGAAAGGCTACAAAAGTGGATTTTTCGAGTAGCAATTCGCTTCTTGATGATTCGAGATGAATAAATTTTCTCTGATTTCTGTTTTGAAAGGAGCGTAATGCACTTAGAAAACGGAAAATAAATGAAATTTTTTACAATGGAGATTTTCCCCGGAAAATTTAATAAATTTGTTTTGAGGCATTGGATACCCTTCGGAGGTCCTCGGCTTTATTGAATTATTGCTTCCGTGAATATCTTGTTTATTGGACTCATTACTTTTCCAAAGCGGATTTACATTTTAATAATATACAATTTTTTTTTTTTAGATTTTCATTGAACAATTCAATAGTCTCTCTCTCCTTCAGCTTTGCGATAGCCAGTATTTTATTAATAAATATTTAACATAATTTACTGCTGTTTTAAATAAAAATTATTGAAATAAATATTGAATATTAATAATTTTCGCCTTTTCTTTCTCTTGCGTTCTCTTAATCCTCCTCGATCGATCTTTAAAATTAGATTCAATTAAACACGGAATAGGAAGCGATATCTTCAATCGCGTTCAAAACTCCGACTCTGACTCTATTCTTTGTAGGATATCCGTTTTGACAGTGTAGTTTAATGAACGAAGTTACTTGGGTTACGAGCCAATTTAACAATACCCTTAGATAGTACTTCACATTGTGGCAAAATAATTCGGCGTGGCTCCTTTCATCAAATGCAGGCGAATGCAGGGGATTTGCTAAGGGCCGAGGAAACAGGAGAACAACAGAAAAATCTACCGTTGAAACTTTTTCGGAAAGCTTGTGACGCTTCTGCATTACGCTTATAAAGGAAATCGAATACAAAACCGAATATTGAATTGCAACGCGTGCAGGAAACGTGTATTGTAAAATATCCTAATGACACCTCAGAATGTTGGCCCGGTTCGCATTGAGCTCCTCTCATAAATCTGCCCATCCACCTCCTTTTATTCTACGTGAATTCCTTCAAATGTTATGATTTGTTTTTGGCTGTAAACGTCTGTCGTATTTTGTGGTAAATAACGAAAATTATGTAGGAACCTAGATATTTTCACAATACCACCAAATGTCAAGGGTAACGCGCTCATGATATAAACAGTTTTACGGGCCATTTCTCTGCAGCTAATTGTGTTTTATGCGGAAGTAGAATTTCTTTAAATATTGCACTTCTTCAAAAAAAGCGCAATATTTCTTCTGTATAGCTCTTCTGCTACAGGAATCGCTTTGCAATGCCATTTTATTTCGCTGGAATTTGACTTTCGTTTTCCAAAATTTTCCAGGGATGCGCGACATTTGGACGATTCAATACGTTCTTAATGTTGCTTCTTCCTGTTGTTGGCCGTGTCCGACCACAACCGGAGTGATGCTGAAAAATTCTGCTTTTTTATATATATATATATATTTTTTTTTCTTTTACGGAATATTACCGAGGATGCAGGCACCACGGCTTGCTGAAGATCTTGCACATTTCACAACTTTTTTTCCAAGTTTGAAATTCCAAATTGGTTCAATTTGGTCTTCGAACATTTGAGCTTCACAATTTGCCGTTGACTTTAAAGCGCTAACAAATGCTGCGAACGTTGAAATTCACGGATTTATTCTTTTTGATTTTTGCTTATTTGTCTTGAAACGTGCCGCGGAAATCAGGGTTTTGTTTCTTACGTGATTTTTGACTGGATCTGTGCTCCTCGGTGATCGGAAAGGCACCAGCCGATCTGTCTGCTCCGTAAATCGCAAAAACTTTGCAACTAAATGTTCCAGGTCTCCAGTTGGTCCTTAGATTTTCTTCCACTGCCAGTCGGGGTTCCAACTTTCACGACATCTCCTTCCGCCGAGAGGGCATAAAGCTAATGTCCCTTGCTGGAAATGTTCAATTTGCTGGAACCGGATTACGCAGAAGCATCGAAAGGTGCTTTCGCTTTTTTTAATATTCGGCTTAAAATGAAACAGAGAGAAAAAAAAATTAAAAATTTTAAGATTCCTCCGCTATCCCATAACACTTGAAATCATTTTGTGCTTGTAATTTTTATGAAATAACTCGTTAAAATTCAGGCATTTTGATAAAGGAAAATTGGAAAATATTCGGAATAAATGTTTCCACCAACACGAGCTCATCCTTGTAACCGATGCCCAGGCAATCCTAAGATGAAAATGTCAGATTCTGTCCATCTATCATCTAAGTAACGGATAAAATTCTCCGAGTTTCCCGCGTTGTTAATTCTCTTTTGACAGTGGCGGAAAAATATTTCTTTTCGGCCGACCAAATGAGTTCCTTTTTTGATATTCAGTTTTCTTTCTTGTTCGATTTCCATCTTCTTCAAATTCTTTGATTTTTAGCAAGGGAATCAAAAAAGAATCGGCATTATGTGCAAACGAATAATTGAAAATGTTAATTTACAGGATGAAGCGCGGAAAACATTTGGCGAATCAAAATCAATTCGATCGGGAAGAATGGTTTCGAACCGAGCACGGGAACTGCAGGACGGGGAAGTTCGATCATCCGTCAGTGCTGGAACTTTTAGTTTGTAAACTGGAAAATATCCTTTGACATTTTGGGCGACACGTTTTAAGGATATATTCCGGAATGCCCCTGTCCCGAAATAAATCCGGGCAACGCAAGAGCTGTCTTCCCTTTTCGGTATCTCAAATTTGAATGCACTCTTACCGCAGGAGCATCAGGTTATCTATCGTCTCTCCTTCAATTTCGGTGAAATTTTTGGGACGGAACAAGATTATCTAAGGTCGCTGGATGGAAGGATTTCGTACTGCCTTTGACTTAAAGGAAGTGGCACCAGTTCCATTTCGGACTGTGGGAAGGTGCTGCAGAGCCCAGGATGGAAGTTGATTTTTATCTCCTTCTCTGTTCCTATCTCCGTTCTTCAGTTGTGGGTTTACGCTGGATTTTTCGCTCCCATATTTCCGCCGTCTGATAACTCTTTAGGAGTTATCAGTTATCTTTAAAACTTTCTTTCAGATAAAACATGGCCGATTTGGTTCGCCGAAGGTTTCCCGCAGGATTCCGCAAATCATTGCTCGTTAGATTCTCCGCGGATTTAATTCAATCCATTTCAACTCATTCCATTAATAATTCTAATTAAAACTTCTTTCGGGGCCCTTCCTCATGATTTTTTTTTTTTTTTATTGACACTGATCCTTTAGTAATTGTCATATTTTAATATTTTTTGTTTATTTGTCGTCTAAATTTTTCGTTTTTAGAAACTTGTATGCGGTTCGGTCGATTCGGATCTTCCTTATGCAATTAACAAATGTACGACGATTCTGTTCTCCTTTAACTGAATCTTGCTTCGATCAAGTCAAAATGGATGAAATAAACGGGAGAGGCATCGGAAGAGCAAATCAGAGAACGGAATGGATAAAATGGAAGCATATGCATAGAGCCGGAGAGATTTCCACCGTTCATCTTCGTTAGAAAATGGCATGGGGCTGAGAATAAAAACGACAGGGATAATATATAATGTTTAATGTATAATGTATGAAGAGAACTGTAAGCAATTGCGTTTCGGTTGCAAATGTAATAGTGAGATAGTGCCACGTTTGACTCACAAATGAAATGGCGCCTCGGTTCCTCGGTTCTTCCAGCATTCGTCTTACCAATCAACTCTCGGTTCGTCATTTATTACAGAGAAACGATTACAATTGTAAATCAGAATGAAAGGGCCGAAGGCTCTAAATAGTGTCAAGCAAATAAAGGAAAGGCACTTTCAAGGGAGGAAAAAGAAATTGTCGTGAAAGAAACCAAAGTTTAAATTCTTTCGCTTTCGAAATTTGAAAGTCTTAAAGGTTCCTTTGTCTTTTGCTTTGCGAGCGTTGGTTCTCCAGCCGAAGACGATTCCTCAATCGCTCTGTGCCGTTTCCTTTGACCCGAAACATTACAACTGCATATTAATGTTTGCCTCCGTCTCGAAAAAAAAAAAAAAAATCTGTATTTGTCTTAATTTATCGACTTAATGCAGGAGCGGAGGTGCAGCAGGACCAGCCGCATCGCTGCCTTTCCATTGCATTTCGACAGAATTAAATTTTCAATGTTCCGAAAAATAAGGATGGCCGACACATTCATCTGATTTAATTAAACTGAAAAAACAGTTGATGCGAAAAATGTGGACGATGCTGTACATGTTAAAAACGTATTACATGCGCAAAGAACGGCGCTACATGCAGAGTATTTTAAATTTCATTTTGACGTTTGCAAACGATTATTGAGGAAGTGAATCTAAATTCTTTTTTTCTTTTCCAATAATGCTGGAAGAATTACCAGATCATACTAAAGCCGCGTAATTTCTTCTTTAGAATACCATGGGGAGCTTCCTTAAGGATTTAAAATTTTCTCTGCAGCTCATTCTGTAGGATCGCAAGTCGAGATTTCTGTATATGGGCAAGTTAAGGAGTCGTGCTGTAATTTATTTTAGGGAGAGGCAGCTACGAAAAGAGGCAACTTATCCGAAATGCCATGTAATTTAATTCTCCAAAAAAAAAAAAAAAAAAAAAGAAATGATGAGTAATGGATCTAAGTCTTCATTATCGTACTATGTATACGTCTTTTTTGATTTATTGTAACGCGTTTTATTGTCAGCTATATACCAACGGAGACAAAATAAAAGGTTTTTTTTTCTCCGTCTCTCTCTCTCTCTCTCTCTCTCTCTCTCTCCTGTGGGATCTAAATAAAACCTCGCATTCTTTTTGGATTTTCCAGAGGCCTTCGCCTGGGAAATCAAGGGAGTAACGCCATAAGCTGCGGGGGCTATTTCTTACGCGTCAGATTCTTGTCGGATAATTGCGAAAAGCAAAATGCTTCAAAAACTGTTTTTTTAATTAAAGCCTGCGGCGGAAAGAGATTGTTGCCATACTATTTGCGAAGCGCAGCCCCGGAATTTCGCGCTTTAACGTTGACTTTTATGGAAGAAGGTGGTGCGAAAGTGTTTTGCATCGCGTTTTCCGGAGACGCATAAACTGCATCATTTTTTTTTTTTTTTTTTTTTTTAATGGAAGCTTTATAAACGAATCATAAATATATGCAGGGCAATAATATGAATTTTGATCGCTCAAAAAAAAAAAAAAAATGCATTAAAAATTTTCATGTAAAACTCCCTCTGCAATGCTGCATGTGTTTTCTTTTAAGCAATCGATGATATGTACTGAAATTGTAACTTTCACGTAGTTTTCGATTTTTTCGCAGTGAAATTTGCCACACGTGATTTTAAAATACGCCGCGCGAGAAACGATAAAGTATTCGCCTTTTTTTTTTTTTTTTTTTTTTTAAAATTACACCCGCGGTTCTTACAATAATCCGATTATTGAGAGCCTCGCGATGATCTTATTTAAGTATCCCAACAGCCTGAAGCAAAACCGGCAAGATCCGATGTTTAAAATTTTGAGTTTGATTTTCAGCGGCAAATGATAACCTTAAAAAAGGGACTCGGCCTGCGAGCATCTTTTCGGGTGCTCGGTCGCAGGGCGCCCATTACGCTCTTGTACTCCGCGGCTTTGCCGGTGATCCGCAGCAAATTTCTCAATCTTTTCGCCTAGGGAATGGAGCGACGGCAAATTGCCTCAATCGCCTCTTTTGCCCCGGTCCCGTCGGTCTCGGCGATGCGAGAGTTCCCGTGCTGGAGCCGGCACTTCCAGCGCCGTCTTACGGTTAATCCGATTGCGGTCGAATCGTCACGTTTCGAAGCCAGAACGGAAAAACCAAAACGAATTTTCACAAATGTTAAAATCCCTTAAATTTACCTCATCTTGATGGCCTTTCATTAGCGTGATTCACGTTGAGCTGGGAGCGTGAATCGACTCGAAGAAGATGAATTTTTTTTTTTTTTGCTGGAAAAAAAAACGCTTTTTTCATTTTGCCGAGAGCAGTTATCTTCTGTTGAGAAAACGTTATCTTAGTAATTGTGAAAAGCCCATGTTAATATTTATCTTCCAGCAAATGGTTCTCCAGGCCCAAAAGTTTGATTTTATTTAGCAACCGAGTTCGGGTGAACGCTCCCGCGTCGAAGAGGATGCTGCAATCAGGTCCTGCTTCTCCTTTCCAGAAAATCTTGACACGTCCTTCTCGCGAAATGGTATAATGCGGATAGACTTACCCAGAATCCCGACAGTTTCCTTGTAATGAAAGCAACTCGAGTCAATTTTTTAAAAGATAAATGATAATTACTTTTATCCCGCTGGGGGGCTATACGGGCGCATTATAATATTACTAAGAGAAAAAAGAAAAAAAAACTAAATTTCTGTACTTTTATGAATATCAAAACGGCTAAATTTCATCTTATGTTACTTAAAATTTATTCGCCGAGCTCGCATTTTATGCTCATTATTAAGGAATTGCATATCGTCGGAGATCGATAACGGCTTTCGAATCCCGCCTAAAAGGAAACGTTCAAAAATTAAAGCGTCTGTGTGGATCTCGGGAAATTCGCAGCCTCCGAGAGTGCGGCGGAAAATGTCCGACTGTCGTCGCTTTCCGAAATCGAATCGTGAATTTTTTAACTGCGTCGGATCGACGAGATCCTGACGGCTTCAACTTACGCGAGTTAAACGAAGGCAGCGGATGTTTCGACGTTTTGCCGCTTGTCATACCTTTGGTTCGCTTTCCGTCTTCGGTCCGAACGGAGCGGGGGCCACTCGCACGTTGACGCCTTGCCGTTGGCTTCGTTTTGTCGCAACCCGAATGAACGTTCTCCGGAGACAAGAACGCGCCGCGGATTTCGGAGGAATTAAATGAAATTACTAATTTCATGGGCCAATCAATCCGTGAAAGCATTTTCCGTATTGCCGGCGAGCGGAAAATCGGGGCGGGGCGGGGCAGCGGGGGGGAGGGGCTCGGGTGGGGGTCCCCGGCCTTTGTCGGTGGATGTTCATTATTTTTGTTCTCCATTGTTTTCAGAATAAATCCGGGAGCTGCTAGTACAGAGATTGCATTTTCGGCCTTGTCGATTCGTCTGGTCCGCATCTGGTTTTTGGTGAAAGGACAAAATGGCGGCCTTTGTGGCGAAGCAAATGGTGGGCAATAAACTGAACGCTGTGAAAGGTAAATTTTAGGTTTCACCAAAATAATGTATCCACTCAATTGCATTCTCAAAATCCAGTACTAGTTTGTTTTGTGAATTCTTCATGAGTTGGAGATTTGGTCCGCTTCTCCTTGTTCTTCTCATAGATAAAATATTTACCGAGAAGAACCGGGAGGAGTACAAACATAATACACTTGATCGGCCCGGATTTTCGAGCAACCGCATGGTTTCAAGTGTCAAAGAGCATACGGTATAATTTATATATCGCTTATTACGAACTCAGCGCCGAGAGCGATTCGTGTAGCGAATGCCAACGCATTTTCATAAAATATTTGAATAAATTGGAATCGTTTGCTCGGACAATGAATCCGCCATGTGAACTGTGTAAAGGCAGTACCCGCGGCCTTTTCTGATGTGCGAGAGCTAATTTGCTTGTCAGTTATCGAGAATCGTTTTTTTTTTTTTTTTTTATTTTATAAAAAACCTTATCGAAAAGCACTTAAAACCTGCATCGTCTCGCATCTTCCTGTTGGCACAACCCTTGTCATTCGAGATCTCTGCAGGGCCCACGCCGATCCTGCTGCTTTTGCGATCGCGTTGTCGCTCTGGTTTTGCGACGCAGCTTTGGCATCGAGCGCTCGGAAAAAGTTTAGGTTTTCGGTTGTTTGCACGTGCAAACATAATTTTCCCGGCGTGATATAATTTTTTTTTAAGCAGCAGAAAGTTTCGCTGTCACCAAAAAAAAAAAAAAAAAAAAAAATAACGAAGACCGAAAATTTTTCCGCGTTGCACCAGGTAAAAAAATGCTGCCTCGTTTCTTCTCACCCCTGACTTTGAACAAATAATTCAGGAGGATTACACCTACTTCAACTTTATTTTTTTTTATGGAGAAATTAAAATTTTTATATGCATCATAATCCGTTTAAGGGTAACCGAGTTCGCGAGTTCAAGTGGCGCGATACATTCTGAAACGTAAAATATTATGCATGTCATTATAATTCGGTAATCTTGTTAACAAAAATTTTCCAGAGGAAATGCTGCTTCCTATAATTATATCGGCGTAAGCGTTTAAGTTTTTTTTTTTCGAATGCTGCGGGAGAGCCTGGTCGAAGTGAAAAACGGTGCGAAAGAGCGGTGACGCTGCAGGATTCGTAAGCAGGGGAGCGGATTAAATGGGAATTTCTCCATTTAGTCCTCATAAAATTACGGTTTGGGTCAAGCATTTGATCCATAGACAGTCCTAAAAATGGTTGCTGGATTTCGTTATAATCTCTCGTGCTGTTGCCGGTCTATTATTGCCACCGAGGCGGCATTTATCCTTTTTTCACGGCTTTTTTAAAGGAAAATTTTATAATTTTTGCGGTAGGAAACTCGTTTTTAGGGAAAAGCTGCAACTTAATGGAGAACTATTGGGGGGGGGGGGCGGGAGGATTTATATTTCCGGCAATGTGCTCAATGAAAAACTGGATGATAAATAAAAAAAACAACAAAAATGGATGAGAAATGAAACGGCGGCATCGGAAAATATTTTTTTTATTGCTCGGAAGCGAAAAATCACAATGTAAGGCGTATGTTACGAGGACTTGGGGCCTCTGATGATTGAGATCGAAGTTCGCTCCTTCGGGAATGAAAGTTATTCAAGTCGTTAATGGAAATCGGGCGGGAAGAGGTATTCATCTCGACATGACACTTCCGAGAGAGCAATCGGCTATTCAGAATCGGGACGACGGGCTTGCCGGTTCCTTCGAAGGCAGGCATCCGGTGCGCCGCAGCTTTTCCTCTTCGTCCGCAAAAGGACAACGATGGATCCTGCATTTTCCAACAGGCAAAGTTGGAGGATTGCACTCGTGGCAATGTCCAACTACAGTGCCAGGTCAAAACCTCTCCGAGGCATTCCAACTGTCAGGTTCGAATTCGTTTCCTTTCCTTTACTTCTCAGTTAGCTCGAGGCGAACATACCCGAATGAATATTAACTCGGATACGTGTTATCTCCTTGTGTAAACGCATTTATCAGGCCGCTTAGAGCAATCCCGCCTCGTAAATTCCTCGTTATTTTGCCCAAATTTTAATTTTTCCCCGAGCTTTTCTTATATTGATACCCGTTTGGAATAAATCGGAGTGAGGCATATCATATGGAACGCAAATCCGTTCGTGGGAAAAGGATAATTATTTTTTTTACATGCAACGGACATTTTCTACACTTCTTACGTATTCGGACGAGATTGCAGGTATAACGAAATCGACGGGTTTATTTCCCGAAAAACGATATGGAACATTTCAACATCTTTCATTAACAATAGAATTTGTTAACAATATAAAATTGTATTAAAGCAATTGCGTTTTGAAAAGCGAATGTAAAAAAAAGTTGCATTCTCCTGTTTTGATTCCGCGCTAGCTTAAGAAATTTTGCGTTACGGAAAATAAATTGAAACCCCGTTGACTTTTCATCCTCAGTTGCTTTCGCATTAATTCAGCAGAAAAGAAGATTGACATCAGACAAGTTATATGTATAATGTATTCAGATGTTATAAATTGTAAGTCTGGAGAAACGGTCGCCGAACGCATTTTCGGTGAGGGGCAACCGCTGATGGCTTTGCCGGCTCGAGGATCGCACCGGGAACGTCCTAAGGCCGGGAGCCGTTCACCAAATGCGAGTTGCGAGACTTCCAAAGGCGAATCGCTTGTTCCTGGGGATGTTGCATCCGTGCAAAAAAATCTACGCCGGATCTTTTGGATTTTCTTCGTCGAATTTAAAAATCCTGCGGTGTTGCTTTCGGCCGGCGAAAATAAAAGCTGCCGCTTTCATGAAAAGCGTTCGCATCGATGCATTTTGATTCGATGATTGAGTTTCTGATGGGAGCGAAAAAGTTTTTACACGAGAAAAGGATTAGCCACTCCGACGGAATCAACCGAATGTAATGGAAGCGGAAGACGTGCGGAACCGCTGGAAAACCTCTCGGATAGGGGGGTTTTTTTTTTTTTTTCCTGCCGCCTTAATTTCTTGCAGGACAACCATTAGAATGCGCGTTTCGCATGGAAAATGGCTCTCCGCGGAACGAATGAGACTGCTGGAGAAAAATCGGTCCTGACGCATCGGTGCCCTCGCTCGCTGCAGAGCGGTCTTAGGGAACGCTGGCTTCAGCGTGGCCCCGTGGCGAGCGAAAAACAATATTGTCAATTTTAACTCGCCCTTTGAAATGGCTGGAGAAGAAAAACAATTCCATGTTAAATCTGTAACTTCGATACTCGATCACGAAAGAATACATTCGATTGATCCGCTTTTACGATGGTAGCCGAGCACTTGTGAAAACCTTTTTCTTCGCGTCTTGCGGAAAAAGAAAAAAAATACGTTTCGGTACTTAAATTGCGCCCTTTTGATGCACTCGGATAATTAATTTTTCATTTGCAAGAAGAAAATTTTCGTGGCAGGCGAACGCATTGTTTTAAACGCCGAAGAATATTCCTTTTCGCGTCAATTTTTCCCCTCAAACCGACTACGGGATCGGTAAATTTATTTGCTTTCCAAACCCGCCGAGGCATTCCCGGTTTTCCCGGTTGGGCAGCGCTTCCGCGGCATCGCAGCGGTGGCCGCGGACCGCTTTTGAGGGCGGAAGAAGCTCGTTTTAGCCGCCGGCAGATGGGATGGGAAATGCGATCTCTCTCCTTCGCTCCGCAATGCCGGTTGTGTCGAAAATCGTGTCATTAGAGAAGGTAGCGTGACGGGAAGTCGTGACAAAAACGACGCCTCCACTTGTGTTTTATGTGATTTAACGGTTGATTGTTTCGGTGATCGTTTAATTTTTTGAGTGAACCCGAATCCATCAGAATTTCGCATTTTCCACCGGTTGCCTCTTCCGATTTGACAACAATTTTTCGATGCATTTCGCCTTCATCCGCGAGCGGAAAAAGGGAAGCAATCGGGGCCGGAAACGAGGAGCGGATTCTATTTTCACGCTTGAGCCTCGCTCTGCTTGTTTGGAGTCGATTGCGGGACTGTTTCCACAGGGTTTGAGCCAGTGGAACAAACCCAAAATAACAA
>JAOWBB010007054.1:0-13380 GCA_028565995.1 Ricinus marginatus
GGGGGGGGGAGGGAGGGGGCTCGTAACCGCTCTGCAGCAAACGACCTTTCCTAACGGGGAGGGGGGGTAAGGAAGTCGCCCCGGCACGTTTCGCGGATTCCGTCATTTGCACTGGTCGGAAAATCGGAGGCCGAACACCTCGAGCCGATTTGCCTTTTTTTTGCCGTCTTTCAGCGGCGTTAACCGTCTCTGCGAGGGCCCTCGGTTGGCGTCTGCCCGTCTCCCTCCTGCGAGGAAGGCGAAGCCGATTCCCCAAAAATATTTATCATCGATTTAATTGCAAATAAACCGCGTCTCCGTAAAAGATTTCTCCCGGGAGCAACCTGATATCCAACCTGAATTGCTTCCCCGAAAACGGAACGGACCCGTCTGCGTTTTATTATTTTGTTGGCCGCATGCTGAAACTGTGGAAATTCATTAAACGAAATGCGATGCCGACCTTTAGCTTTGTTTTCTCACCCACGTCTTTCGATGTTTCGTTTATGGAGCGATGTTATCCGTCGCATGCATATGAAACCCATAACATCATTCGAGCCTTTTACGCGTCAAAAACAGGGAGTTTAAAAACGCATTCCCTGAAAAATAAAGTAAACCTTTTTCCTAAAGTTTTCGTTTATGGCCGTAAAATTGCTAACGATTACCGTCGTGAATTCGCCGTGTGTTTTATGATGAAATAAAATATTTAGTAGTTAAAATTGTTGGCCGCTTTCTTCAACTCATTTCGCGTTCATTATTCATTTTACAACCTGAATATATTCCCTCTAATTGATTATCAAAGATGTGGCTTCAACCCTTTTTTTCATTTTATATAAAATAAACCCCGCTGTTATTGTTATTACAGTTTATGACTTCATACGTAGATTTTTACGTTGAGCCGAGAAACTTACCACTTCGATCGGTCAGTGCCTAATGATCGATTGAAGTTTCACGTGGCGGAATGCCCCGGAAATCCGTGGTTTGCTCCTTTTTTTTTTTATTTTGAGTTTTTAAACAAAAAGAAATTTCCCCGATGCGGATGATGGTAAAAAACACTTCGTAATGTTTTATCCCCAGAGGAGTTTTCTGCAGACGATTTTTACTCTCGAAACTTGAGGCCCGCAAAATAAAGTGAAAACCCGTCTGCAACGGAATTCAACGTGGGTCGGACGAATTTTCTGCTGAAGGTAATTTTCATTTAATGAAAGCGAAGCGCTCCGGGGGAAAAAAACCCCGAACTTATATTTTATTATGGCGGGTAACTGGAAAAATTTTTCGCCAAGGGCAGTTTTACGTTTATAAGGAAAAATGCACTTTATGCGTTCTCTGCACGAAAATATGGCGACTTGGGATACGCTTTTCGGTGCGGAGGGGAAACGGATGTGGATTTCCACCGGTAGAATTCCGAGAATCTGTCGCCATTATACCGGCGGGTTCTTGGAATTTCGTTTTCGATTTTTCCAGGAATTGGTGCATGATCACTTCCGTGTTGGAGGTGAAAGAGAAATATTCGCGGAAAGCATGAGACAGTTCGGGGAATTTTGCGTAGATTTCCCGATGAAATTTTCGGAATTTTAACGGAAAAGTACCGAGAAGCTTGACCTCTCTCCTCCTTACCTTCCCCCCCCCCCACCACCGACAGTAAGGTTCGCGATTAACCTCGAGATTTCTCAGCAACGCGATTCATTATCAATTCTCAGATTTTAAGCGTAACGTGCAAATGCATGTGACGCAACTCCCATTTGAATATGTTTAAAAAGCAGTTTGCTCTACCCTTGCTGGAAAAATGACGAAGGTTTCATTATTCGAAATCCATGCATGGAGGAGACCGCGTCACGAATAATGCGAACGTTTTTCGGGTCGTAAAATCAGAATCGTAAACTCCGTGAATCTTGTTCTTTGGGAAATATCAGCTCGAAATAAAGGTGTCGCGTTTAATTGTGGAAATTAAGAAAGGGAACGGCGTTGGTGTAAGTAAAAATAAAAAATATCCAATTTTTTTTCTCCGTATGGGCCTACATGTGCACAGATACGAACAAGCATATATATATTAAAAACACATACGTATGAGCATGAAGAGAAGAATTAAAAACGCTCGGCTACCGTTATTTTCAAAGAAAAAGGAAAAAATAATATGAAAAGAAATACAGAAAAATGCTTTTAGAAAAAAATCTTTCACATAAAAAAGTTTCCATTATTTTCTGCATCAGCGCAGGAAAAGAAACTTCAAAAGGTTTTTCCGTTAACGTTGGATGGTTCCTTTTCTTAATTCTTTTCTACCTTTGACGTTCACGACGTATGCTCTCGATGAAATATTAATTCCATTAGAGGAACTTAATAAAAAAAAAAAAAAAAAAAAAAAAAAATTTATTGTTAGAAGGGTTCAAACGATTGTTTTATTATGTTTATACTCCGTGAAAGTTAATTTAAGAGCGATGAGCTTTACGATTACATTAAAAATTTTTACTGCTGCCGCCGCACCCCCGAAATATTACTTTTTCTCGATAGCTTTTTCCGTCGCTTTGGACGGGGTCGGGTTCGGGACCGCGCCGAAAGCTGCGAAAACAAACGCGATGAGCGTATGAAGAAGGCGGATCCGCCGCGTAAATCCCGGCTGTAAGGCCCCGAAAGAGAGCCGCACTTCAATTCCTGACCTGGAACGCGAGAATGATTTATTGCAGTGGCAGGAGCCGAGCACGTCCTGAAATTTAAGCTTCGTCGCTTCTGTTTACGTGCCGGTCCGAGGGCCGCGACAGCCTCGTTCCCGCGTAAATTTTGAAAAAGCGAGTTTTTCGCGCCTTTTTCCTCCTTTTAAAAACTCCGTCGTCCGGTTGGACGTCTCCTTCTCTGAAGAAAAGGCTTCGGACAAACGTTCGACGAACTGCTCCGGCTTGGGCGGGGATTTTCGTCTCGCCTCGTTGCCCGAGGTACCTGACACCCAACCGCAGGGTGGGCAGACGCGGACGGCGACGGCGCTGGGTCTCGCGGCGAGGCAAAGTCGCGACCTGATCCGAATCGATCAACGTTCCCTTTCCTGCGCGGCGCTCGAATTGATTTAATCCGTCTATGGCTAACCGGAGAAGCTTTCGAATCATTAATGTCGCAGACACGGAAGCTCACGCAGTGGGTATCGTTTGAGGGTGGATCCGGTCCGATCCGGTGCCAATAAACGTTGAACGGCTCTCCTCGAACGCACGCACGAGTGGTGTGGATGTGACGTCTCCCATGCCCGAAAGATAATCGTCGATCACGAGTCGCATCTTGAATTCAAGGAGGGTTTGCCGCGTTCGCCACCGCGCCGAACGGCAGAACATTCGGATTCGACCATTTCGGATTCCGACGCCGCGTTTGTTCGAACCGTCAGTTTGCGGCTCCGTTTTTGTCGTTCCGAGTCCATTGCGGCCCCGATCCCCGTTGATCCTGCAGGCGCTGTCGAAACGCGTGGATGTGGCTTTCGCGAGGTTCCTCCTTTCTTTCAAAGGAAGGCCTCGCCTACCTCCACGGGGGCGTGCGCTCAAATTCGGCTTTGCGCTTCTCGCCCTTAAAATTTCGCGAAAGCACCGCACAATTCTTCAGTCTTTACAATCATTTAAAACCACGGAAATGGATCGGGCTGACGGATCTTCTGCGTTATATTTTTTGCCGCCGCAATGTTAACTTCGGATTTTTGAATCTTTCATTAATCTTCGAGTGGATTAATTAGGGATGCGAAGGTTGTCATGAGTAAATTGGAAAATTAGCAGATGACAATGGCGAGAGGAAGTTTTCCTTCCTTTTTTGTTCCGAAAGCGACGGCATCGTTTTAAGGGAGTAAATTGTAAAAAACGAAATAATAATTAATTAAAAATTAATTAATTAATTAATAATAATAATGATGATAATAATAATAATGAATCTAATGAATTCGGGAAATGTCGTTCGGGGGTCGCCCTGCCCGAAGGAAGAAAATAAGAGGCAATTTTATGCCGGTTCGAACAGCTTCGCTTTTAAACATCCCCCGTTCGGACCTGTTTCCGAAGAAACTTCCAACCCCCTTCCCCATAAATTTCAATCAAATTCAACGGTAAAAACGTATGTGTTTGATAAAGCGTGCTTCGGTAATATTTCCCGAAAAGGCAATGAATATAATTTGCATTCAATTTGTTTTCGCAGGGAACGCTGCCTTCATATTACTTCGGGATTAAATCCGCGAAGATTTACGCGGAGAGCAGAAAATAACCGATTCCTTTATCATTTCCCACGGAGAAGAATTTTTCCCGTGAAATTTCTCTCCAACAACTTCGCGAAGGAACTCGACAACGGGAAAAGGTTCGCGGAAAGGGAGGAAATCCGCGGCCAAAGGTCGCTTCCGATGCCCGGGCAAACGCCTTGGGGAGCGTCCTTCCGGGGGTGGCAAAAAGCTCTGCGACGACGATAACTCCAAATGATGGCATCGGAATTTACCCCGTCTCGCTGCATCGTTTCGAATATCCATTCCGAAAGTGGGAACGCGTCCCGCGGGATGTAATTTTCATCCCGGAAGCTTTCTCTTCCGAATTTCATATAAGCCCGGCGTCCCGGTCGACTGCTCGATTTGCTCCGAATTATTCGTCTCCTGCTGCGGAGCGGGAGGAATTTCGCGAAGCTCGAAATTGCGTGTCGCGGAACGGACGGCGGCGTCTTCCCGTATGAGGGATCTGCAGCGGAAGGCGGAAGAGAAAGAAATTGCGGCCTGGAAAGGAAAATAATTGAGAAGGAAACATCTTGCCCGCCATTAATTCTTCCTTTTTTCTCCTTCCGGAAAGAGATTCTGTAATTAAAGTCCATTATCTGCTGCAAATTGATTCTAGCGCATTTGAAATGGGGCAAAACGAAAACTTATCCTTCCGCTTATTATTGAAAAATAATAATAATAATAATAATAATAACGATAATCAGAATTGAAAAGATTCAAATCCGTGGCTCTTTCGGTTATAATTACTGGAAAAACGGGTCCGGATTACGGAAAATGAGGAAAATCCGAAGGTGGATCTGCACCCCCAACCCCCCGCTCCCGGATCCCCGTCGCTCAATTCGTACAGGAGAAAAAAACGCAGGGGACTCGAATAATTTATTTTAAGTTTTTTAATAAAATAATTTCTCGTTATCGAAAAATCCGAAAATTCGAAAGACTTTCCCCGCTTTCTCGGCGGAAAAAAAACGCGGTGCAGAAACGGCGCTTCGGGAAACGGTTCGCTCCCCCTCCGTTCACCCTTTCCCTCCCAAACGAACAACCCCCGACACTATTCTTCCTCCCCTTCTCACTTCCTCACGTCTCCTCCACGTGCCGTTTTACAACCATCTGGCGAAGACCCCGGAAAACCCAAATCACTCGGGGTGACAACCCCGATTCTACAACCGCTGGCAAATTTAAAAAAAAAAAAAAAAAAGAAAACTTTCTTCCAACCGCACTGTTCGATTAATCGAGCGGGGGCTAAATCCCGTTCGCCTTCGAATTATTATTATACGAACGGATTCGCCTCGGATCGCGGGAACCTCCGTCGCCTCCCGAACGTCTCTCGATCCCGACAAAAAACCTTGCGCTGGGGGAGGGAAAAAAAAAAAATCTTCCCGAATGTCCCGGATTTGAACGCGTTAATTTCGGAAATGAAGAAAGCAAGAAAGAAATAAAGAAAAATTCAATTGTCATGATAATGGGATCGAATCCTTTCCCTCCTCGAGAGTCGAGAGTTTTCCAATTCATTTCTCTTGATAAAAGTGCTCCGATATCTACCGGAAACAATAATAAATGATTTATGGATGGGATTAGGAACGGGCGGATTTCTTTTTTTATTCCCTAATAAGTAAATCGTGCTGTTTCGCCGGGAAAACTTGATTTTCCCGGAAAAAGAGAGGAAAACAGGTTTTCGAGTGCGATTGTTAAAAAAAAAAAAAAAAAAAAAAAAATCAAAAGTCCCGAAATTTCGAGACGGTTTAACGAGGTGTCAATGGGAAAAGAAGCTTCTTTTCGAAATTGCAACAATAACGATTATTTTTCGAACAAACAATTTATTAGGCTCAACCGAGCGATTGGGGAACAATGCGGGGCAATAAACGTAAAAAGCCCTTCCTTTTTATATTTATATACATATATATATATAAAACGGGGAACTTTCAACCTAAGACAAAGGAATTTGTCTTAGGGGCTTGCCCGAAACCACTTCGTTCGCGGGGGAAACATTTAACAGGCGATGTCAGGGGTGCGAGGAAACGTCGCATCTTTCGCCTGCACAATAGGACGAAGGCTCCGCGGGAAATTGCACAGCACGTAACGTGGGGGTAGCTATTGTGAAGCGACTCAAAATATAAAACGCGTTCGAAAAATAGCAGGGAAAAACCAGTCGTGGATTCAAGAGGATAAAAAAAAAAAAAAAAAAAAAAAAAAAAAAAAAAAAAAAAAAAAAATAAAAAAAAAAAAAAAAAAAAAAAAAAAAAAAAAAAAAAAAAAAATTGAAAATAAAGATGAGACTGTACATGAATGCAATTCAATAAAATTTTTAAAGGAAACGGAAGACCGAAATTGTTTATGACAAATTCCAAACAACCGAAACTTTCGAGCAGGAAAAACTCCCCCCATCCCTCCTTCAATTCTCGAAAATTGGAACCGATTCCGGGAAAGAAAATTCTTTTTCTAAAGCCTTTCGCTTAATTTTTACTTTTAATCGAACAAAATTATTGTAAATTTGCAGCGTTGCATAACGCGGAGCGCCGGGAAAACTTTTCCATTTAATTCGCATCGAAAACCGTGAACGATCCGACAGAAGTCGATCCGCATTTCAAATGCGGCTTTGGAAAAACTCGCTTTATTTTCTATTTTTATTTTATTTTATTTTATTATTATTATTATTTTTTTTTTTTTTTACGATCGAACGCCAGGAGAAATAAACGACGATTCAAATGGAAAACGATGCCGAACGCTGCCGGAAAAGCGGTCTTTGATTCCTTTTTTTTCTCACGCGGGGCGCACCGCGGCGGGAAACGTCGTGGGGTGGGCAAAATAAGGTTCGGTTCGTCGACCGGTTGCCTTCCTCTTCCCGCAAAACTTCACGGCGGCGGATTAACGAACCTTTCCATTCTGCGGGCTCAACCTTTCCGATCGTCGGGCGTCGCGCCCCCCCGTCCCCGTCGCTTCGGCTTCCGCCCTCCGTCAAACAATTGCACCTCCATCGACCCACGCCAGCCGTCTGCTCCCGCTTTACATAAAGATTTTCCAACTAGCTTGATAGACGCAATCGCGAGACACGAAGCTGTCTGATGAAAGAAACGTGAAAAGGAAGATATAATTTTGACGTTTTCTTTATGAATCGAGAGAAACTGGATTTTCCTGGTAATTCGATTTAATATTCCTGTTCAAACTTGAATTCCTGTAGCATTTATTTTATTTTCTTCTAGTTTCCCAGATATTCTGGGATGTTTCCCGAACCGGTTCTCCCTCTTCCATCGATCAATTCGGGATGAAAACTAGGGAAATAACATTCCTCATGGCCCGGCGATTTTCCTACCCGTTTCGCGTCCGCGTCCGAACGCCTGGGGCTTTATTTTAAATTTCTTTTCCCCTTCGGCTTGTAAGCGCGCCATCACGTTCAAATAAAAAACAGGCCGGAGCGCGGAATGCATTATCCGCACGCTTAATTTCTCGGCCCAGTCCCCTATTAAAAGCTCGTATCCACGGTAGAAAAATTCTTAAGCCGCCCCCGAGGCTTGCGGGAAACCTTTCAACGAGCTTTTGTCATGAACACGCGTAAAGCGTCGCCGTTGCCCGTTGATGAAAAGCGATCGCGAGTTTTCCGTAAGGTTTGAATTACAAATCAATCACCGTTACATAATTAATGGCAATAAGACATTCACTTGCCCCCCGAGGATCGCTGCAACCGCACTCTCCCTGCGATTAGCGCGAGTTTTGCCGTAATTTCGGGGGTTGTTTCCTCTTTTACAAAGCGCAGTCGGATATGCGGCCCCCCCTTTTTCTGATCAAACCGGAATAGCTTAATGGCCATTAATTTGACGGAGCGGGGGTGGTTGAAACCACAAATGGCTCGCTGTAACCGCGGAAAATATTCCTCGACAAAAACGTTTTGCCTTTTGTTTTAAACTGCCGAAAGGTAGTTATTACGTCCCGCCGCAGCCTTTTTGTTTCCCCGTCTTCATTTTCCCAAGGCTTTTGCGGTTATCATTTCGAAAAATCGAGGAGCGGGCTTCGCACCAAAACCTCCCAGCGCCTTCCCACGTGCACACGCAAGCGCCCGGCAAAGGATTTCCGCACCGGAAAATCTCCCCTGACGAAAGCGATTTCAGCTGACAAGCAACTGCGAGCTGACGCCCCGCTGCATCAATCGAGTGGTTTTTGCCGCATAATGGCGAGCTGCAAACGTGCCCTCCTCAGGTGGAAGTTGCAGGGCAGATCCATGCATCGCAATAACCGCAGCAGTCGCTAGCGACGAAGCCTCCGCTACCGAAAAACAGGTTCGTGACGTCGTTCAACCGTCACGAAACTACTGAGCAGTTATAAATTAAGGAAAACCGTTTACTTCTCATTCCGACTTTATATAAAAACCATTGCGCTTCGGTTATATTTATATTTTAAAAAAAAAAAAATTTAAGACCAATTCCGAAAAAACTGCTGAAAGAGGAAAAGTTTTTCGTATCCAGAAACGTATATAAACCGGAACCGAGGCATGTTCGTAATATATTCGAGTTAAGTTTGGAATCCCAACAAGTTCTCCTCAATTTACGATCCTCCATCTCAACTTCCAAAAGACAGAAAAAGGTTCTCCGGGTCCTTCACGACTTTCAAACCTTTTACGGCTGACGTATCAATAGCAAATTCTCGCCGGTTTCCTTTTTTCTTTTTCTTTTTTTTTGTTGCGAAGCCTTTGGCATGCACGTCATTTTTCCCGTACGGCAGGAAAAACACTCCGGTTATAATATCCAAACGATTCTCTTAACATTCGTCGATCGATAAAATTCGAATCTCGCCGTTATAAAAGAATTTATTCTCAAGAGCTTATAAAAAGCGATGTTATTGTAAGCGTCTGCAAATAAAACAAAAAAAAAAAAAAAAAAGAAAAAGAAAGAAGCACAAACCGCCGTTTCTTTTACTGCAGCACATCAACGCCCCAAGTTAAGACGCAGTCGCTTCCGGCCGCAGATTTCCCAGCGCTCGCTTTGTTATATTTATGGAATTAAGAACTGAAAAAGAATCACCGGAGTGGCGAAACCGACGTCGACGCGTAAGCTGGCGCCGATCGTCAGTGATTAAGGTTGATCGCGATCTGTTCGAGCAGTTTTTAGCGCTCGGCTCGCCGTACCTGACGGCAGCGAGTGACGCAACGACGCGTCAAACGGTCGGACCTTAGATCGGCACTGAAGACCGCGCCGTAACCCAAAGCCAGGCACTTTTTATTGCTGAGAAACGAAATTCGGAGCTCAGACCATAATGCCGTAAACGGCTTTTCGCAGGCTTCATCCGCTGAAACTTTAAATGCCGCGCTCCAAGTAAAATTTCCTTCCACGGATTGTTTATTCAGAGGAGAAGCGGAGCTCGAAAGCTCTAATCGCGTCGTGACAAAGGCACTGTCGAATTTTCCGCGCCCCTTTCTCTTCCGTCCGTGGGCGTGGTTTCGGCAGGAGAGGTCCACACTTGCGGGGATGGATGACCCACCCCCAACGACGGGTCCAGGTCCGCAGCCACCATCTTTCCGGGGCAAGTGAGCGTGGCAAGGCAATCGGACCCGAAAAACCACCGGCTAACAATGCTCATCGGAATCAAAAAGTCGCCGCGAACTTGCGTTTGCAGCGTGCATTAATATTAATAAAGCGAAATTAATATCCTTTTGCGACGCCGACAGGATTATTAAAGTGTTTTCAGCACCTGCTGAATTTACACTTTGTTATCTCAGCCATCCGAAGATTTAGCTTTGCGGCATAAAATGGAGTGGCGCATCCGGGACCGATCGCGAACCTCCGCGGCGGCAGGGAAATCGGCCGCCGGGAGCGATTCGGTCCATTCCAATTCGAACATCCCCCGCAAGGGGTGGATAATACATTCGGGGGTCGCACGGCCGTCCGAGTTCGACACCGGCTGCGATTAAAAAGCGAAAGCTCCCGAAAGGTTCACTCCGACAGGGAAACCGACGGAACGTAACTTCGGGCGCCCAAATGCGCCCCAGAAAAGGTCTCTTCGCGTCGAACCATGAGTGCAACAACCAACGACCGAGCGAAGGACGGCAGCGAGAAGGCAATTCCCGCCCAACCTTCTGCCGGTTTAAACGCTTCGATTCACTGCAGCAAGCCGAATCGAATTTTTTTTTCTTTCTTGCTTCAATTTGAAAAGTTGCGAGTCTGAATAATAAAACGGGAGTCTCTAGGGATTAGCAGTATTTGCGAAGAGTTTCCCGGGAACACTTTCGGAGAGAGTGCGAGGAGGGAAATTGACGTGCTAAGGGGATAGAAAAAGGATTCGGAGTCAAAATTGCGTTCATTATTCTTTAAGGATTATCCTGATGTGAGGATTAAATATAAAGGGACCGATTAAAGCTCAGACGTAAAATCTTCTAATTTAAATCATTTTAGTTTTGCAGTTATTTAAAGCCTTGCTTCACCACTCCTCGAGGGTCAATCAGAAATCCATTAATCACTCAAATTTCAATAGGGGCGGAAAATCGGAAAAAGCAATCCGGGACGCGGAGGAAACGGGATCAAAATTCGCCGCATCAAGAAGAAAAGCTCCCGAAGCTCTCGGCCAATAAGCGGAACGTTCCCGGCTGGGTCTTCGCCGGGAAGCGAATCTCGCCGGCGGACGACACGAGTAAAAACCCCGGCCGGAAGCCCTTAGACGGGCCGAGGGCGCGCCCTCGGACGGCCGAACGCGGAGGCCGCGGCCGATACACCTTCGACGCCTCGTCTGCGAGCAACGCTCAGGAAATGTGTGAAACGCCCGATAACGGTCGCTATCGCAAGAAGCGGCGCCGTGTACCGCGCCTAACCCTCGGCGATAACGAAAGCAAACGAGACGAGATAGCGGGGCCCGCGTCAACAACGGAGTCGATTTCGTCCGAGGACGTGGCAGGAGCGGCCGCCCGCGCTTTCCTGCCTTCGACGCTTGAAAATCGTTTTGCGGCCTCCCGAAAGCAACAGTTGGACGATAAGGTTTAAACGAGCTCTCCCGGCGTGGAAAAGGTTCGCGGCGTCGGAAAGTCGCGGCTCGGGAAATCCAATTACTGGCGACGTTCAATTATTTGGCTTTTCGACTTTTACAGCCCCAAAACGAGGGATGAATATTTTCACCCGCTCCTCAAATCGGAGGGGCGGGTACTTTCGGCCTCCGGAAACGAATGAAAGCAGACGGCTCCGCAGCGCGAACAAACACCCGCGGGTTTCACGATGCTGCGAAACGTAAACGGTTCCAAATGAGCGACGCCCGACGTCGGTTGCGCGACAGCAATTCCTCCTCGGTCGTCCTTTTCGCAACCTTTTTTCGGTGCCTTTTACCGTCGAACAAACAATTTTCCCCGTCTCGCACCCATCGCATCTTTTCCGCTTTTGCGAATCCGACATTTCCGAAAAAGATTAATTTCTTTTTTGCGAAACGAACGAACGGCTCTAACCGTTCCGAATCCTTCTTAATGCAAAACGTTCGCTTTTCTTTTTTTTCGTTTCCAATTCGCCTCCCACAAGGGGATGATCCGCTTCTTAAAGAAAAGACGCCCCCCACGGATATCGCACCGAATTCAATTTCTTTATGCATTTCTTAAGTAAATGACTGACCCTGCCCGAACGGGGACATCGAACGGATCCCCGCCGTGCGGACCGTGCGAACGATTAATCAAGAACACGTGCGGCATTTATAAATAATTATCCGAAATGCGAAAATCGGTAATTCCGCCGAATATAACGAAAAAAGCACAAATATTTTATTTTTATGAATGCAGGTAACAAGGTACGTGGCGCTCCGCCATTTTGCACGTGAATCCATAATAAAGCAGAGAACGCGGCCCGAAAGGCAATGCTCCAGCGCATCGCGCCATCGGTTTTTGCGCGGCCAGAAAGCGTAATCCTTTTTTTATTTTTTGATGATCCTCGCTGAATTTAATCGATGTCACTAAATCCGAAATTATTATCCGATCCCGCTCCTTTTGTTTATGGTCTGCAGCGAGAATTTTAACCTGTTCATCAAACTGATAAACGCTTTTATTTTTCCCCTTTGCGTTTGCAAATAAACCCCGAGTTTTACATGTAAAGTGAACCGTCGCCAACCGCGACTCTTATTCCCGTTGGATAAGAAGATTTCAAGCGAGAGAACGCGAGCGCCGAGGACTTGGAACGAACGGAAAAATCGCACGTCGGACGGCTGCCGAACGTCGTTTGCGAGAGGTTAAAAAACTGCCCGGTTAACCGGGGAAACGAAAGAGGCGAACGGTCGATGGCAGAGCTTGCTCCCGCCTATTTAAACACGTCCAGCGACATTTGCAACAATCCGGCGAGAGCGGGGCGCAGAACGACGCTTTGGCTCGGGTTGGGTCAAACGCGATGCCCGCGAGGCGCGGATGCGTCAAGACCGGACACGGAGTTTGGAAAATCCGGGAAAAAGTTCGGAGGCTCCGAATTTTTCCCTGCTCGCATCCAGGAGATCCTTTTTATCGGGGCTTCCGCGCTGGACCGGACGTGATTTGGCACGTCATCTGGGCCGGACGCTTCCCTTGGTCTCCGCCGGTCTCCCTCCGGTTCTTCTCCAAAAAATCTCCCTCTCGCAAATTACTTGCACGATTTACAAAATCCTCGCGAATTTTTCTTCGTGGGACGGCCTCGGACCCGAACCGGATGGCAGGGATAAAAATTCACTCCGAAATCGCCCTCCGGAATTCCGCCCAACGGCGGAAAACCGAACCCGAACGGATGCCCCGCGACAATCGGCGGCGGAAAAATAAGTCGCATGTGCAAGGGAATTAAACGCGATGGAATGCGCCACGTCTAACGACCCGCCGCTGGAGGTGGAACGTTCGACGCGATCGCTTGTTGTGCTCGATGCTATCAAATAACGAAAAAAATTCCATTAAAACATCAAAACGTTTACCATAAAAATTATTTGCCGTGTCAAAATTAACCTAAACAATTAGTCAAATACGGGTTGTTGAAACTGTAATATAAACCCGCTGGAATTGAGCCGGTCAGATTGACTTCTGTACGAAGTTTTATGAGTGAGTAATTCACATAATTCAGGTACGAATACTGGTCCTCTCTGAATATCCGCAGGGGCGCGCGAAAGACGTGCAGTTGGCACTCGAGCAAATTCGTTAAGCATTTTTCGGAAAAGCGGAGGAAAGGAGAAAAACCTGTTGCCCACTTCGGAATTCGACATGATCCGGGCTGATAAATGCTCTCGGCGTA
>JAOWBB010007055.1:0-10302 GCA_028565995.1 Ricinus marginatus
CCCCCCCCCCCCCCCCCCGACTCAGCCATAAAGTCCGAGACCGCATACAAGGGTGTTTTTTCATGTAAAAATTTAATTTAAAAAAATTAAATTTCCTTTTCTTTTCGGCCGTGCCCGGATCAAATTTTGTTTTATTCCCGGTTCTGCACACATTAAAAAAAAAAAAAAAAAGTTGTAATTTATACAAATAAAATCACGAAAAGTTGAATTGGACTGGCAACGGCGTTCTGGCCAAGCGATCAGCACGCCACGGGCCGGTCCCCCAGAAAGGGAGCCCTGAATGCGGGAATTAAAATTACGTGATGTGGATTTTTAAGGAAATCCCAACAAGCTAGATGAGAGATTATAGAAATTAATTTTTTTTTTTTTAACTTAATTTACTTTATTGGATAATAAACGCAGAATCGTGGAATCAGAAAATAAATCTGATAAATTTTCTGTTTTATCTTTCCGACAGGAAAAGGAAATGCGGATTAGGGTTCCGCGACGTGGCGGGGAAGATGAACAATTTCATTTGTGTGGCGAATGGGGACAAAAAAAAAATTTTTTTTTCTCGCCCCCCCCGGACCGGAAACCGTCCAGCCGAATGAAACATAGGTTAGGTTATTACCTGCAGGGGAAATTATAGTTTCCTATTTCCGCTTTTTCGGACCTGCAATCGGTTGAATCCATCCGGGCATCGGAGCAGATTGAGGAAATCGCGCTGGAAACGAATTTTTGAATTTTCCAACGTTGGAGGGGGAAATTTATTTATTTCCATGCCCCTATTTAAGCGCATTCTGAAAATTCGGTAGCTGAAAGCTGTTCGCCGCATGACTTCTGCCTTTTCGATCAAATTTTGAACTTATCCTCTGTCCGTGCATCCTGGGGACTGGGCAAAACGTCGATCCGAAAAAACCTTTTTATTTTTATTTCGCGGCGGTGCAGACGGATCGGGAAAATCCTCGTGCGAACGTGTGAAAAAGAAAAAATTTGATTAAATACTTTGCGCAGATTTATTTTCACAATTTGCATATTTAACGTGCAAAAGAGGAAACATTCAGAGGTGAAAAAAATACCTTGGCGTGCAATGATCAAAGGTATTAAACCGATGGGAAGGAAGCCGTAAGAAAGCACCGCCGTCTGAATGCGAAGCTAGGAAAGCTCGCAAAGCTTTCTTCTTAAGGAATTTTTTCATTTTCAGTTTTCGGCCGATCCGAAAGGTGCTTAAAATTTCGCTTTTGTAGGTTTTAAGATGCACGAACGCCCGGAAAAATGAGCCAGGTACGAATTTTCATTGCGGGCGAAAGAATAATTTTTTTTTTTTTCGCAGATATTTAATCATTTTTCCACAACATCCGTCTGGATTTACTCACGGGAAGGATCCGCCTGCGGGTCTATCATCATCCATCCTAAACTGTTTGTTCTTTCGGCGCTTCCCCAAAAGTCGAAACGGGCAAAATTCTAAAACCTAACGATGCAATTTCCACGCTTGCGGTTTCCTTCCTCGAGAGGAAGCGAAGAGTTTCCGAATAAAAACTGAGTTATTTGCAGTCATTTAGATGGCTTTCTCCGCGGGAAAAAAAAGAAAAAAATGCTGATAGAACTGCATCATTTCCCCTCTCCGACAGCGCGGATGTTTAAATTTCGGGTCTTCCTCCGGAACATTTTTCTCTTTCTTGGGTTCTGCGGGACCTCCCACCGTGGCTCGCCTTCTCCCTCGAAGAGTGAAATAAAATTTTTTTTCCTAACGCGACGGTCGCTGTTCGTTTTCCTTGCTTCCGCCGCTTTTGCTGTCGGGCGAACGGGGGAAAAAAAAAATTCGAATTAAGATAATCGCCACGGGATCGATGAGCCGCCGCAGCCAAATGTAAAATTCCAGATATCCTGCGGATGTGTAAAACATCCCATTTTCCCGCTTAATCGGCTTCTGGGGGAGCGAAAATAAATAATACGTTAATTAGATGATCGGAAAATATCCGCGTTCCATTTAACCCCGGTCACGATTTGGTTCCCTTATGAATGCGCGAGGGCAAAGCGCCGCAATATTTCACAAATATCATGCGCGGATTTCGGATGCACGTCGATCTCGGTGCATGATTTTCGATTTACTTGAACCTTTTCCCGATGTGCCCTCCGTTTGCTGCGCATCCGCCGTCGGCGACTTCATTTTGCGGGGCAAAAGGAAGACGTCCGATGACGGGCCTGGCTGAAAAAAATTTTCTTTCCCCCTTTCCGGTTCCTCGGCCGGGAAATTTTCCTCGGTCTAATCCGATAATTTACATCGGACATTAATCCTTCGGATTAATTGCATGTCCGAAAAATCTCCGGCTTTGGCGTCTCGATTGTTTCCTGCGCCAAATACACGGGTTTCACGGCTTCGTTTCTCCCGGTCAGAATTTGTTGAGTTTTTCTTCTTTTGCGGAAAAATCCGTCATCCATCTCGAGTCCGTTTCGGGTTTTTTCACCCGTCGAATTACGCCCCTCTTCGTCGGCCGTAATACTTTTTCCAAATTCCGCGCCGCGAAAAGAATCGGCATTAACGGACGAGGAACGCTAAAAATGGGTCGGAAACTTTAAGTTTTCCCTTAAATCAATAGAGGAAAAAAGAAAGAGGGAATAAATAAATAAATCTCGAAGCTGCGGATGCCTTCCTTTTCGAGAACTTCCATCGATGTTCTTAGCCGAATTTTGCCTCATTCATAAGTTTCGAAAATAATGGCATGATCCGTCATAGGAATCGAGGATTCCGCTCGCATTAATCCGATAGATTTTCGCTGGGTTTCCTCCCGGACTGAGGATCTCCGCGAAGAAGGGGGACAAAGGGGGCCATAAGCTGGGAAATGAGAAAAGCTTTTTGAAAAATTAGAGTTTCCGAAATGGAAAAAAAATTATTGAATCATCTCAGGCGAAATATCTTACGAATAAATTCGAAAATGGAGACGGAGACATATATTTTTCCCGAATTCGGACGGAAAAATAAAAGAATGAGGAGCTTGCATTCCGACGGACGGGGAGCGAGGATTGTAAAACTCCGGGTAATGGTAATTGATATGGGAGGTAAAGTACAAAATAGCTGAAATTACAAGGCAGGATGCTGAGGATGGTGCCGCGGTAAGGCAGGGAGGATATTTTATGGTTTTCCCATTAAGTGAGCTATGCACTCTGACACCGTTTAATGCTTTCCCATGCGAAGCCTCCTCCTTCCTTCCTTTCCAGGCTCGAAGTTTTTCCCTTTCGAGGCATTCCTTTTGATTTAGCGCTCACTCTGAAATCTAATTTTATTTTCCGACCGGCCTCCCCGGCTTTTCGGAGAGACTCCTTCTCGGCACGGACTCGATCTGCCCGGCGATGTCGTGGTACCCACGCAAGGGGCGCTCGAGCCAAAGGAACTTCCGCTAATCCCGCTGTTGCCTCGGGCCACCTAGATCGGTTTCATTAAATCAGGCGCCGAACGTGCTTGTACGTGTTGCTCGGCGTTCAGTATTCATCTCCGGCTGCCATTTTCCCGGGGCGACTCTCCGAAAATCCTCCGAATACTCTGGGAATCATCGAATTTGGAAAAATTTACTTTCCGTCCCGTTCGCTCCGGCTTAAATTATCCCCAGACTCGAAACGTCACTCTGGGGAAGTGATGTTTGAGAATTTGAGCTTTCATATAATTTGAAATAACCGATGGCTTCTGATTAGTCGCTGAAGATATTTCTGGAGATTAATTCAGAGAGGGCTTGATGCATTAAATAATTCGGTTGCATCAAAGGCACCGTCTTTCGAACTTGTGTCCCTCGGATAAGGTAATCCGCGACTAAGATTAATGCTTCGTTTCCCGTACAATCTGTGTAATCCCACGGCGCGGTATAAATCTTCTGCAAACTATGCATTGCCAAGATTTCCGTGTGTGTTGTCACTTACGCCGCGTAAATCCATCAATCCTGTGCGAGGTTTTTCCTTCTTTCGGGTGGCGGAAAGGTCCGGAGCGGACCTTTAGGTTTTTATCACAGGAAGCCGTTCACCGCTGCGAAGCCTTTGATCTCGCGATATTGGAAAATATGGGGGAAGAGCATCGGAGGAATCTCAGTTCGTTCACTTTTTAAAAGATGAAAGATTATAGGATTTTTCAAAGGTACGAGGGAAAAACTCCTCTGACGCAAAACGGTGTTGCATTACAAATTTTCATCGAGGTCTTCGATTCTTCTCCTTCCTCGCGACGTTATCCCGTTGCCGGCGGGCGAACGTTCCCCGTTCGCGCGCACCTCCCGGGCTGCTGAAAATTTGCATTCCGAAATTTTTCGGCGACGCAAATTCGGACGAAGGCAATGAATCAAAGCCGGAGCGGTTTCCGCGTTTCCCGGGCCCGAAGGGAGCGGAGTCTGGAAAGAAGGCAAAAAAAAAAGAAAAAATCCGGGGAAAAAGGAAAAAGTTGAGAAATTTGTGCCGCCGATGACGTTAAACAACAATTGAAAATGAAACATTTCCATTAGTCAAAGTGTCAGACCCAAAAAAAGCGCAGTTTTCCCGAAAGAATAGACGCCGAGCACAAAAATATCGCAGGCCGTTTATCAAAGACACCCTCCGGATAACTAAGCACGAGCGCATGATTTTCCGACAGTAATTGCGAGTTTTAAAGGATGACCAGCTAATGGGTGCCTTTGTCTCCGAAAAATGGGCTGTCCGGGATCGGATTCGGATGCTTCCCCGGCTAAGGCCTCCGAGGTGACGGCGGAGCTTTTCGACCGACTCAAAATTTCCACGGCGGGAAGCGCCGCGGGCTGCGCGTTCCGCCCCGCCTCGCATCAGATTTTTCGTCGCCCCGGAAGGCATTTCGCATATTATTATTTCAAATCCAAGCACGAGACGCGGTGCATCAGTCACACGAAGTTGGCATTCGGAGGAAGGAAAAAGCGTCAAATCCTACGGTAGCAAGATAAATGGACAGATAGTATTAGAAATTGAATCGAATTTTTCGAACAAATAGACCTATTTATTACGCCATTCCAGAAAATGCTTTTTATATCTTTCTGTAACGAATTTCCAGAAATTCCATCCTTGGGTTTGCTACGATTTAATCCTGAAAGGATTGAAAATGTGCTATATTTCACTTATTTGTTCATTTTAACAGCCTCTCTCCAATATTATCCCAGTCGACTCAATTGCTGGCGCTAAAAATCAATTCAAAAATGTCTTCAAGATAAAAAAAATATATATATATATATATATATATAGTGTGTGTGTTTGTGTGTACGTGCGCGATCATTTAACTTAAAAAAAAAAATTAATATAAAGTTCTAAAGTTTCCGACCGTAACCCATTATTTCTTTTATGCTTCAAATAAATTTTTTACAACATTGATATTGTTTGAAAATATAATTCCACGGCCATTTGTATCTTGAGAAAAAAAATATATAAAGTTTTCATGTTTCATGCAAATCTTAAGGGTTTTAATCTATTAAAAAAAAAAAAAAAAAAAAAAAGAAAAAAGAAAAGACTTGAAAGTTTAGCAGAGGAGGGAAAGAGATGAAGATATCAGCTATTGAAAATAAAGCTTAGGGATATAAATTTACATAATATTTCCCGTTGCTAAAAGTATTTCTGTCTCTCTCTCTCTCTCCTTCTCTCTCCCTCATTCGGTACAATTAATCTCTTTGTTCCACCATTATCTGCTACATTTTTCGGAATACAAATTGCACAATAGAGAAATTGCTTTAATTTAGATTTTCCAAGGTTTTTTTTCCCCCCCCCCCCCAAACGTAGGAAAAAATTTTCCGACTTTCACGCCCTAAGGAAAGCAGGCCTTGCGCTTTGGTTTCCCTCCAAATCCGGGGCATCAGAATGTTGTGAAAAATTTAAACTCTTCGAAATTGGGAAGAAATGCCTTTTCCAAATCGTCTGCCGGAAAACGACTTCTATTGTTCGGAAATAGTAATGATGGTTATTTATGATTTTATCCAGTTCCGAACGGAATTTTTAGCGATTTAATGGAAAAACTTAATTTTTACCCGGGCTCTTACCCAAAGGGGGAAACAGCCGCACCAGGTAATCATTAATTTAGTCCTTTCCCTGCGCTTTTCCCGCCTGAAAGACGCGTTTCGAAGGCGTTTAAAAGAAAAAAAATATATATAAAAAATGGAAAATAAGCAAAAAGGATCTCGCTTCCTTGATGTTAAAAAACCGATCTAAAAATTTCGCGGATTTATCGGAAACCCTTAAGAAATCCTATTTAATGAGATTTTGCGAAAAACCCACCTACAAACGTTACGAATAAGCCTTTTTAAGCTTGCATTGCCACGTCTAAAAGAAATAATTTTAAGGTTGAAGCCGCAAAGTGTGGAGTTCTCCAAGTTGCGCTCCGTTCTGGATCTCAAATAAACTTGTTTCTGTATTATCAAACTAATTAGCAGATAATTTTCCTGCATATTATATTTCACTTTGAATGCTGCATGTGATGTTCGTATTGCCATTAAAAACAAATCCTCACAAAAAAAAAAAAAAAAAAAATTTATGAAGTGGACTTTTTCTGACAAATATAACTGCACGTCTCGGAAGAGAGAGGTATGCAATATCCATAGCCGAAATCCCTGTATTACATTTAAATCCTTTATTAAGACAAATGCAGCCTCATAAGCTGATAAACATAACCCGAATATTATCTAGTGTTTCTCTAATGAATTTCTAATTATATAAATGTCTGAAGTATTCCCCTTACTTGTTAATTCAGATATTCAAAGTGGGGGAAAAATCCTGCGGCACTTCATAAAGAATATCCAATTATATAGCTATATTAAGTGTGCGCCTTGTTAATTCAGACATTTGAAGTACTTGCAAAAATGCAAAAGATTTTTTAAGGGCACTTCGTTCACTCGTATGGGATTCATATTGAACTGTTTTAATGGTGACTCTGTGACTTGAAGAAAAATTCAAAAGTTTCTCTAACATAGGTTTTAACGTCTTATGGAACAGCTATTCCGGAAAAGGCTAAATTTTTTTTTTTTTGCTTTATATGATGAAAACATGTTTAAGATACGTCGAAAGGTTCAAGATCGTTTGATTCAGTTCTCTGAGAAAAAAGTCTAAAATTGTTTGCACCTTTTTTTTTTTTTATTACTTGAAATTCCGTTTATCCCCTTGTCAGCAGCAAATATTTAAATGGCATCGTTAATCTGGAATCCGTTTTCAAATTCCCTTTTGGCGAAATAAAGAGAAAAAAATTTTTCTGGTCGCATGAGAGCAGATCCTGGTGAAATTAGAAAATTTATATTGGCAACTTCATAAATCATCTGGAGCATGTGCTTGTTGCAAAAAAAAATAAAAAAATAAAAAAATAAAAAATAAAAAGAAAAATCTCAAGAATGAGACGGGAAAACATTTTTAGGGTCTCATTATCTTCGGTGATGGGATTTGCGAGAGTGAAGGAGCTAAGGCAGAAAATGGGAAAATGCGCCGATTGGGATGGCGCGAGGGCGTCGCGGATACCAATAAGCTGCGATGCCAGATGCGAAAGGGAGGAAAATCTGTCCTGGGGAACGAGAGAAAAAAGCCGAAGGGTGCACCGATTGACTTTGCATTTCGAGGGTTTTTTTTGGCACGACGAACAAAGGACCAACGGGCAAAAAGCGGAAAAATATGTCTAAAAATATTTACGATTTTTGAATTCAAGAAGGTTGGGAGGTTCAAATTCAAAAGCAAACCCACCCTGACAACAACAAAATGGCGGCGAACCGATAAGCTCTCGTAAAACATAAAAAGGTTTAATATATCGGAAGAAATATTAAAATGAGAAGGAAACGCTCAAAAATCGCGAATTTTAACTCCCATAATCAGACGCCGCGAAAACACGTCGCGGGGACCTTTTTTCTTTGCAAAGCTTTACGCGTTAAATGCGTGCATTTTATTGATCGTCTGAACCGTCTCTGAAGTCGGTGAAAGAAGTAAAAACAAAATTTGCCCCGCGGGGGGGGGGGGTGAGGGTAGGTAGAAATACAGGAGCAAGGAAGGAGAGAGGCATAACAAGGAAAGCTGCAGAAAGTTTTACTTAACTGGTACCAGCGGAGAGCAATAATTTAGAAACATCGGCCATTTTGCAGCGGACTGCTTTTGGCAATTAAGATTTAAAATTATTGGTTGAAGCATTCGAAACTTTTAACTGCCGTCTCGGGGAACTGCCAAATTCGCGGGTTTAATCAGCGAAACAATTAATTCGGACGGATAATTTGCATCTGGGACGCACGCAGGAAAATACCTGAAACCTGCATTTGAGGGGGGGCCGAGGAAAAATTGAAGCAGAGCCCTTCGGGACCGGCGAAGGGTCGCAGCGCCTCCTTCCCCGCATCGGGCACGGTCCAAAAACGGGAGGATTCTTCCCGCAGAGAAAAACGAAGGCTCCAAAATTCGATATTTTTCAAACCCGCTCCTTCCGCTGTAGATCCATCCAGCTTTTTGCATTCCCCGGCGTTTCCAATCAGGTCGCATCCTTCCAATTTATCCATTTCCGTTTTTTCTGAATCGCCGTCCACTTAGCTTATCCGAATGCTCCGTTACGCTGTCGCTGGCATCGCCGATCCGTGAGGCTTTCTCCGCTGCCGGTATTTTGGTTCGAGTGATTCGTCGCCTGCAAACGCGCCAACAGGCAGACTTGTTTTTCTCGCGGTGCCTCCGCAAATGCTCCTTTTGGGAAAGTCCAAAAAGTATTTTTCTCGCGTTTGCTTCCCTCGTCGCTCGTCCCTGCCTTTTCTGATTCGTTTGGGTTTATTGGACTGCGGCAAAAAGGGGAGAAAAGTTCGCGAATGCGTGCGAAAAATGTATTGTATTCCTGATGGGCAAAATAATGAAGAGTTGCCATACCAACGGTGCTAATGGAACATGCGTTCTTGGTCGGCGAGAGCATCAGAGTAAGGCAGGCAAAGGGGATGTTCCCGGCCTTTTAGATCGATTAATCACAATTTGCCAGATGAATCCATCATTAGCCGAGATCCGTTGAATTGGGTGAAATCCGACGATTCTGAAATGATCAACAAGCGATGGGAAATGAGCGGAAGGACTGCAAAAACGTGCGCATGCAAGCGACTTCCGTTCACATTTTCACGCGCGCTTCCCGATTGGAAGTTATAAATTTCTGCCTGCTTCATAGCGGGAATAAAGAATCTCTCGCTGTCGCCCTCCCGACGAACCGACTGCGGTAGCATGAAATCCGGCCGGAAAATTCATTTAAAAAAAAAAAAAAATCTCCTTCCGCTTCCGCTTCGGAAAATTCCGAAAAATTTCCCCGAGAGAACCGCGAGCATCGTCATTTGCATGGCGATGCCTTCGGCTTCAGTTTTCGCGTACCTTGCCGAAACCGCTTAAGGGCGGTCTCATTTCGCCTCTGCCCTCCAGTAACAGCTTAAGGTTCCAAATGGGAACGAAGAACGGGGCGCGGAACTGATTTTGGATCACGAAGAGGAAAAATTTCCTTTTTCTCTTTACCCAGCGATGATATAACACCGGGATTTTCTCCAGGTTTTTTTTGGGGTTCCCGCCGCTTGCCGCACATTCGGCGAGCGAAGCTTGTTCTGTCCCAAATGGAACCGGTGCCGTAAAATGAAAAAGGTGAAGCAGAGAACTGAGCGACGGAGGCTCAGGAACGAGGTCTGAAATCGGAATATTTACGCTAAGTGGCTTTGCGAGGTCTCGAAAGCAAGTTAAACCCTTAAATACTTCGGAAGTGTTTTAAACAATTTCGGGCTCCTTCCGCCCGAAGAACCTTTCTGGTGAAAACGAACCCGCCGATTTTTTTTTTTTTTTTTTTTTTACTTTTCCTCCAGCGCCCCGCCCGGGAAAAGCGAACGTTCGAGATTCTCGAAGTTCCGACACCCCGCACGGGGCCCCGGAAGCGGCTCAGCATTCGAAATTCCGCGCTTTAATATTCGACGCTTCAACGAGATCGAATTCGATTACGAAATAAATCACCGAGTGATATTTGTGAGAAGGGCCCAGACTTCCGTCTCCGCTTTTTTCTTACGTTGCCGAGGGCCCTCCATCGCTCTCAACAGGTGATTATAAGGGAAAGAAGCGGCTTCCGAGGAGTCGGGAGAAGAAAAACTTCGTTAAAATTTTTCCTCTCTTCCGCTTTTCCCCATCCGGCTGCGCGCGATTATCTCGAAAGACCCGAACGAGGCCTTTTTCGAATTTCCCGTTCGGGCCGAGAGTTCGCGCGCGGCAGAAAACCTGCGGGTGGCCGCCGCACCGGAATCGAGTGCGGAACTCGCGGAGCGGAAAGGAAGAGGATTCTTCGGGCCGAGACGGTTCCCGCGGAACGGTCTCGTCCGGGAAAAATCCCGTTCGCTGCAG
>JAOWBB010007056.1:0-13323 GCA_028565995.1 Ricinus marginatus
TATTTAAAATTTTTTTTTTAAAAAAAAAAAAAAAAAAAAAAAAAATTTTTTTTTTTTTTTTTTCTTAATTCAATCCCCGAGGTGTATGGAAAATTTTTTGACTTTTGCAACAAAAAAAAAACAAACAAACAAACAAACAAACGGCCATCATTTGTACGTATTTTTCTGTGTTATGAGACTGTGATCTCTTTAAGTTTTTAAAATGTGTAATAATCAAGATCAAAGCAGACAATGGAATTATAATCTATATATTGTATTAATTATTATCTCATTCGGACTCCAGAAATTTTTATCTAATTGCAATAATTCTTTTTTCGTCGCACAAAATAAGAAAACCATTTGAAAGCTGATTTTATTTCGGTTAAAATCATAAATTTTTTTTTTTTATTTTGATCTGAAAATGTAGTTTTTTCGTACAAATTTTGTTTGAAAGTTTCATATATATATATATATTTTTTTTTTTTTTAAATTTCATTATATCCGCCGGTTTAATTTTCAAAATCCGACGTAATTCCCATCTTTTATTGGGCTTTTGATTTAATATATAAATCTCTTGATTTAGTCTTTTTTTTAAATCTAATATGCTTTCATAGTTACCTTTATAAAAATCGAACATATAAAACTTTTAACATATAAATTCATATGTTATACGTACAACAAAATATTAACATACAAGCATATATTTATATAATTATATAAAACTATTGTTAATTATAATTAAATGACTGCCTTCGGTGTGTAACTTCCTTTAATTGACTGTCTAAATCGTTTTTTTTTTTTTTTTTTTTTTTACTAAAAACCTGCACCTAAATCGTTGAAATTGCATAATAATTCTTTCTTTAACTTATGGGATTGATTGTTATTCCATTGTCTCTTGGCACTGGATTTCCATCTTTGGTTAAAAAAAAAAGATGAAAAAAATCATTTAAACTCGTTAGATTTAGTGTAATAAATGTTTTCACATAAATATCGCATTACTCGTACAGTTGTCGAAAATTCAAATCGGAAAATTTTCGGGACGAAAATTGTCCAGGAGTGAATTCCCGAATCCAGGTTTACGTTTTTGATCTCTTGGAAGTGTTTAGATTTTGACTGTCACCGGACACCGGAAATGTCCGGCAGATTCCTTCTCGTAAGGTATCCCTCGGTGCCGTGCAGACGAAATTTCCGATTTGGATTTTCAACTGCGGGTTAAAGATTTTTATGGGAAAACGAGAGAAAAATTGAGTCCTCAGAATACAGCTGTAAATAATAATAATTATTATTATTATTATTATTATTATTATTATTATTTTCTTTTTGGTGAATTAGCTTTTACGTGTACGTTTTTATAAGGGTGGTTTTTACATTCGGCAAAAAGGCTGAGGTTCTGTCCTTCCGATGAACTTTTAAATTTTTTTTTTTTTTTCTTTTTTCTTTTCTGTCAAATTCGTTTTTAGATAAATTTTCGAATGTCCGCAGTTCAATTTCGCTTCGGCTCTTTTAAAAAAAAAAAAGAACTAAAGCGAAGAGAAAGTGGAGTTTGGTCAGCTTTTGCTTTCGGGTGCCGCCCAAAAGGCGGATTTGCCGCAACACTCTACATCGGGCATTTCACATGCTTCCAGCGGAGTTGTCCAAAGAAAAACTTACCCGAAACGTTGCAGACTCTCTGAGCTTTCCCGTCTGCCGTCTCTCATTTCGAAAAGCCGGCGTTTTCTGCGGGGGCACCCCCCGAGGTGACAAGCCCTCGCAGTATATTTCTTTTTTTTTTTTTTTGCCTCAATCTAATCCGAATCTAACACTTAAAAATAAAAAAAAAAAACAAAAAAAAGAAGTACAATTTATCAGCGGTTTTTCAATATTTTTATCAGCAAAAACTCGTTTTAATGTTAGCATAATCGTATTCGAAAGAAAAAAATTTTTAGAATATTTTTAGGGTATTGTTTCATATGTTTTTAAGCTGAATAAATAATAAATACATTTTATTTTTAATAAGAAAAAATAAATATTTTATATATATATATGAGAAAGGGATGATGGTAAGCTGAAATTTATTAAAAAATACATTTGCATCGAAGTGAAAAATCTTTTTGTATAATGCGATGAAAATAAAATTGTTTTCTCTTTTTAACAGTATTACGGATCAAATAATATTTGAAAACAAATTCTATATGCTATACTTTGTAAATGATGATGTGTAAAATGTGAATATGCATGATTGAAAGTCTGCTTTGAATAAATCTAAGAACTGAATATTCTTGAGAAACGGCATTCAAGATGCTTTAATTGACTTTAAAGTTAACATTACAGTGAAGTGCTCTTAATGTTCCATTGAGGTCCACACGAAAATGATGCTCCCACTTAAGAATTACAGAAGCGGCTACAGAACTCTTTCGGTTTTGTCCAGATTCTCGATGGCTGCAGCCAACTTTGAGGGAGTTCACCCTCTCGCGTGAGGGAAGTGAAGGCTTTCGGTCACGGCAGTGTTTTTCAGGTTGCTAAGCCTTTTTCCCCTGCGAGAACCGACTGCGTCGCTGTCGCGTTTAATCCAACAGCCGGAGCCAATGTCGCTTCATCGCCTCGGAATGCTCTCCTCGCGATTTGCACTTCTTCCAGGTTCCGGAGCGAAAAATCTCTTCCGGATGCACCTTCGATTACGCGGCAGATTGCCTTTCGCTTCTTCGTTAAATATTCGTTTAAAATTTTACTCTATCAAATGACTCCCCGATCTTGCCCCGATTCATGCAAAGGAATAATTACGAAAATTAGCCCGCCGGACATTGTTTCGTGTGGACTGCATTTGGGAAGCGAAGAAATTGCTGTCGCTCCATCGATTGATTTCGAATTGCTAATGCCGATCGAAAAATCAACATCCTTGCGTTCGACCCCGCGGCGACTTATTCAGTGTGCTGCGAATCGGAACGGAAAATTAACGCGGACCGAACGTTCCCGGGGGGTAGCTGCTTTCTTCCCCTAAATGCAACGGGGGATGGGAGACACCCGCCTGGATGGGGCGGGTTCTTCGACTCCGCTTTCCCGCCATTACTCGAGATTTTCCGTCAGACGCAGTGCCCACCTCGCGGACATGCTTCAGAATGAAGGCAGACTCCTTTTCCTGAATTTTTTTAGACCGCGATCGTCGAAAGTTTTCGTCCCGCGAACGGCTTCGGTTCCTCACGACTTCTTTCCATGCCGGGCAATTTAAGAATCTCGGATCGCAGCGTTCCAGGGAATTTCTCCAGTCGCTCCGTACGAAGTTGACGAGGGCTAAGCGTCGCGGGACGCGAAATTCTTCTTGGACGAGAAAACAAATCCGAGGGAGAAACTTGTTCCGTCGAATATCATTCACACTGGAGAACGGGGACAAACGCATGCGTCGGAAGAAAGTAACGGAGGGGGCGGCGGCGGACGGCGGAGGCCGCGGCGAAAGGGGGTTGATTATACCCTTCTTTCACCTTGCGTTTTTCAGTCAGCTGTGGCTCCGGATAGTGCGAGGATACCGCCCACCCACTGACAGCTACACGAATACCGAATAGAGGAACCGCGGCCGAACACCGAATTATCGCCTGCAGCAGGCCGTTCCTGTGCTGTTATTCGCGCGGCTTTTGCTACCGCAGCCGAATCGGTCTCAAGTGCCTCAGCGGTTACCGATCGGGTGCAGACTCGTTATACAAGTGCCTCTCCGACAATACGGCCGTTCGTGTCTTATTTAGTGCTTTGTTTTCGTGTCTTAGCAATTCAAGCTCAGGTTCCGGTTGAAAGAGGATGATTCGGTGCCTTGACCGCATCAGGAAGAGACATGAGGCCCCCGAAAGCGGCAGACAGGGTCGGGGATAAGGAGTTGACGGGTAGAAAAATGTCCAAGTGAAGGTGAGTCTCGAAAGGCAGCCGTGCACCCGGCTGGCCGCTGTTCGAGAGGAGGTCGATGACGCGGAGGCTTTGCAGTCGGTTCCCCCTCGTCCGAGGCGCGTGAACCCGCAGGAAGCAATGCGGAGCAGCAGCTCGGAGCTGCTGATAGACCAACAGCAGGAGCTGCGACGGAGGAAGCTCCTCGAGTTGGTCGCTCCGAAGAAGAAGAAAGCGCCGAAGAGAACCTGCCGTCAGAGGGTCTGGTTCTACACGACGTCGATCGTCGCTCTCACAGCCGTCTCAGCCGGAAGCTCACTCCTGTTCCTCGTGCCGCTGTACGTGGACCCCGCCATATCCACGCTCGTGGCCGATTTCGTGGAGAATCCGGTCTACTGCGTGACGACCCGCAGAGAGGATCACAGTGGTATATTCAACTGCACCTGGTCGTCCTGCCGGGAAGGATGCACCAGCGACATGTACCGCTGCACCCACATCTACGTCTCGTACAACGCGAGCCTCGTGGCAGAGGTCGCATCTCCGAACGGGACGGCGGCCCTACCAGAAAACTACACCGTCGACGAGGCAGTCCTCCTGGTCAACATCAAAGGCTGCGGGTATCCTCCGGACGTAAACTGCGAAAACTTCACCGACGTCTACGGCACAGAGGGATTCATCTTTCCCTGCTACTTCTCAAAAGAGAACAGAACCATCGTCATGACCCGATACAATCGACACGATGAAGTGGAAACCATCATCAACTACTTCGCCGTGCCGTTCATCATCACCGTCGTCACGTCGGTCGTTCTCTGCGTTATGCACTGCGACTGCCAATGCAACGGTCGGCCGTCGCGACGACGCAGGCCAAGGATCGAAATCGCGAGGTAAGCTCTCATCCTCGAGCACTCACAACAGAGAGGATTCTGTTCAAGACAAACAAAAAAACCTTCCTCGCTGCGGGGCTCAAACTTTCCGGACAGGTTGCTCCTTCTGCATCAAGGGACGAGGGTCACGTAAGCAGGTCGGGTTGACCCGAGCTCCGCGCCGCTCACTCTCCCGGCCTCTGCGCGAAAGGGCAATACCTGACGGGAACGAGTTTTTTGAAGAACGCACCAAATCCCCGAGTTGACGGCCTCGTCGAGAATGCCCCGGGGGGTAAAAATTCCCTTCGATCGCCCGCAGCATCAAATCGTCTTCCCATCCCGGGAAAGAGGATTTTCCCAGCAGTTTTCGATACTCGGTTATTAAGAACACCGCGCGGATTAAATACCTGAAACGATGAAACCCGAATTCCAGCTGCGAAATAAAACTCCCGGAATGCGGCTTCCCCTTTCTCCCCGTAAGAATTCATCCCTTAATCCTTGAATGAAATCAGACGCCCCCAGCGGATCATCCCCCGGAGAAGCAATCGATGTGACGAAGGCATCGCTCCACCCCTTGAACCGACTTCCTCACGTCTGCCGAAAGACACCACTTGATCGATTTGGCCGCCCATTCATCACTTTCCCGAAGGTGGTTGCTTCGTGCGAACGTCCGAGCCTGACGTCGGGGCGTCGGATTCGGACGCCCCCGGCACGGCAGCGCCGAACGTCCGTCCCTGGGTGCGGATTTAATTGAAGCGAGAGGGAAAATTCTTTTCAGTTTCCTTTGCCTTTTATTCCGGAGACGCTGGGAGGCTTCCTTTATTAAAACTGACTGAAATTTTTCGTCGCCCTTCCGACGCTATCACGAAACACCGAAGTAATTGAAAATCTTTCCCGTTTTTTCCAACACTTTTGCGGTATCGAAGCAATTTAAATGAATAAATTAAATATAAATGCAATGCAGCCCGTTGCCATTATCCTCTAATTGCACGTCGGGCTTTGGAAGGGTAAATTTTTCATCCCCGACGCTCAATTACGAACTTGTTTGATCCGGAAAACGCTCTCAGGGGCGTGATTAAATCAGCGTGGACTCTCGATCTCGGGAAAGGGAAACGCGGAGAAAAATTCGCCTCCGGAAGGAGAAATCATCCCTTTCGAACCGGAAACCCCCTTCCTCCGGACGTCGGCCGCGAGCGAGAGGAGTTGGAAACCGATTTTGTCCTCCTCGATGAAAATCAACGTTGACCGTACTCGAAAGAAAATTTTTTTGTTCGCCGCAATGCGCCCCCGAAAAACTTAATTTTGCATGAAACTCTCCGCGGGGGAGGGGGGGAACGGCCAACAGCAGAGCCGACAGAATCGGTTGTTCGGGTATCCGCAGGGCCGATGTCCACCGTCATCGACAGTGAATCTCGCTGTGGTGAGTTACGACTTTCGCGGCAATTGCCGGCAGAGGTTTCACGTTGTCCTGCGGAAAGAGATTTTGAAGATCGGATTGCTGCTGCCCCGGCATCCCGAGGGCCCAGAAGCGTCCTGCATTTGGATCTGCTGTTCGATCAGTTCGTTCTGACCGCAGGTCGGGATTTAGGTTTTTTAGGTCAGGTTCGTTTAAAGATAAACTTGCTTTTTTTTAACGCTATCCAACTGCGCTCCATGGGTCACACATACGTGTTTGTGTTGCGCTTCGCGTGGCTGACATTTATAATCCCAAAAAGTGCCCCCGTGCTGATTTCCAGTTTCCCCCAAGGGCAAAAGCAGTCGGCAAACACCCCGGTTTCGTATCTCTTCCCAGGCATTCCTGCAATATCTCCAGTTAATTTCCTTTTGCCTCATTGCTTATTTTCCTTCCTTCCAGCCTGCAGCACCGCTCGCGGAATCCATTTTCTTCCATCTTCGACCGTGCATCCCCGGAAATCGGCGGTCAGCGAAGATCGGGGATGAAGTTTTCCGCTATTGATCGGGGGCGGGGAAGGGTGAGGGGAAAACGAGAAGCATCCCCTCTGTTGGATTACGCGGGAGGAAGTAATTACATTTTCGGGGTAAATCTATTAAAATCAACTATCTCCGTGAATCGCAGCTTATAATCTGCAACGTAATCCGGCAAAGCCGATCCGCGATGCGATTTTCCAGGGTTTTCCACAGCGTGGCAACCCCGGCTTCGCCTTTGTCGCGTGTTTCCTCCGACGAGAATGCCACGTCTTGACCTTTTAGGTGCGGAACCGCCGGACGAAGCTGACATTTTTCGCCCCCCCCCCTCCCCCCAAAATTTTTGTCCCGCATTTCGCCCCCACGGATACCCGCGAGTGAAGGCGACAACCCGATGCCGCGACCGCAAACCCGCTAACGCGCGAACCTTAGGATTTGGGGTGCCGGAAGGGACGTCGTCCATCTGCAGAAAGCGAAATCAACGGAGCGGACGACGGGGGGTCAGAGGCCGTAAATTCCTGCAGAAACGTTAAAAAAATCATAAAAAAAAATTTTATGGTTAAAACCGTTCGAGCAAAGCCCGAAGAAAAATGCTGCAAGTAATGACACACTGCAAAAGCGAACGAGTTTTTCGGATTTTTGACCCGAATTTAGCAAATTTCGCTCTCAAATTTATATTTTAACTTTTAAACGGACGAGAAAAATTAACATAGAAGCTTGTTTATTAAATTACACAAACCCAGTTCCGCATATTACATCCGTTTAACCCGGGTTTCGACAATACTCGTCTCTTAAAAATAAAAATGAACTTTAAATGTACCCTAAACGTGAACGTTATTTTATCTTTAGAGACATTTAGCAATCGATGATTTCGTTCATTAAAGTTTTTTGAACCGTTTAAGTCGAGAAAATTAAAATTTAATTTTTTACGAAACCGTTAAAGGGCAATTTCTTAGCCGGCGATAATTAATGAAAATGTAATTATTGCGGAATCCTGTTAAATGAAATTTAAAAGTTAACATCAAACCCGGCAACGTGACATTTTCATCCCGTTGATCGGCTAAGACCCATTACTTCCGTCGGATCGGCAGAACTTCCGGGGAACTTCCCGTGGAGCGAAAAACTGAAATTTGCCGCGGATCACCGATCGCATTTTAACCCAAAGGCAGCGGAAGTCGCCGCCCCTCCCAAGTCGGTTCCTCTTCGCCTTTTCCCCCCGGTGAAAAAAGGAAAACATTCGCGCGAATTCCGGAAGGAGGACGACGTCGGGGAATCGATCGCGGAAAAAAGATGCGCGGGAAGCCCCGGGGGAAAATCTTCGACGACGCAGGCCCTCCGCATAAATTACGATTCATCAGCGATCGCTGTCGGCGGTTCGAAAACCGACGCGAGGGAATCACCTCCTGTCGGCGCCTCAACCGGATTTGCCGCGGCGCTGAAGAACCCGAATCCGGTTCGCGTCCGCCGCCCCGGAGGAGGTCCGGACTCTGCGGAAAACGGCGCGGACCCGCGTCACTTCCACCTCTCCGGCTTGGACGACCCCGTTCGGATCCGCGGATTATCTCCCGCTTAATCCCTTCCCGTAATGGATGCTCTCGGCGAGAGTGTCTTCCCGTGTACGCGACAAGTTTCGCTAAATTATTACCTACAAAAGGCATTACAGACTACGGCAATGAATAAATATCCCGCAGCTTTAGGAATATCTGCAATTTGATGCAGATGAATAATGCAGGCAGCGGGCTCAAAGATTTATTCCGCCGGAATCCCCGTAACATATTCTTAAGCACACACCGAACGAAACGTAAATTATCGCTGTCGGAAAGCGCTCGCGTAAAACCAAAAGTGATGCAGGCCAACATCGGATTTAATCATTTAATTTTCTAAATCGTCCCTAACGGAATTATGGAATTGCATTTTATACAATGGAACAGCAGCAGAATTTCCATCGAGGGGTGTCATCGATATCTTCGCGCGACGCGGCTCCGAGAACGCTCGGGAAACCCGAAGACCTGCAGCGATTGTGGCAGACCTTTCCACGACCGGAAACTCGCTTTCGCGCCATTCACCAAAGTTGGACCTTTCGGGAAAATCCGAGATCCGTCCCGCCCCGCGACGCCACCCGCAGGCAGCGACCAAAAATCGACCGTCCGAAAATGAGGGAAAGGTTTTTTGTCTCGTACAAAATTCAGCAGTTGACCGGTCAAAGGCATCGCCAGCGGGGGCCACAGCTGAAAATTGCGAAAATCGGCCCAGATTTCCGTCCAAGGTCGATGGAAAAACAAAGTCAAGGCATTAAACTTCATTCTACGTCATTAGCATCGACAGCAATTGGTCAGCAGTAAGGGGGCAACAGTCACGCAACTCGATTCCGGGGGGGGGGGGGGCGCGGAGAAGCCTTCGCGATACATCTGATGCATCGATTTTGAGAAAAATCGTTTTTTGTCCTGGAGTCTCCGGCGGAGGCCCCCGCTATCGAGCGCCGCGGAAAAAATTGAATTTTGAACTTCTTCTCCATCGTTTGCTGACGAGGGAATCAATTCGATTTTGGCAAAAACCACGGCGGAAAAGCGGTGGGGAAGGCGGAAAAAAAAAAAAAAAAGAAAATAAAATGCTGACGCAGACCGATCCGGAAATCATCGCCAGATATTCGAAGGCTCCGCAGATTGGCTGCCGGAAAATTGCGGCGCTCGTCTCCAAACCGAAACGGGTTCGTTTTTCCGACGCGTCTCCCGCCGATTGGTGGTGGGAGCTAAATTTCAGGATCGGCAAGGGGGAGGGGCATCGAAACCTTCAACCCCCGAAGAGCTCCGCCGCTTCCGGAAGTTAAGGGATTCACGCCGATGTAATACCTCGACCCACGGTCAAAGGACACGTTGAAATTTTCGAAAAGTCGGCAGGTTCGATCGCCTCCGAAAAGTTGGGAAATTCAACTGATCCCTGAATGAAACGTTAACGACCAAAAAAAAAAAAAAAAAAGGGAAGAAGAAGAAGAAAAAAGGTAAGAAAACGGCAGAAAAAGCGGAGGAAGTTGGAAAATTTTTCCGACCCGGACCATTACGGCAGGATATTTTCGCACAGTGCAGCCAACTGGAAAATTCAAAGTCGCTGCAGAACCGAATTCCAGGCGACAATGGAAAAGGAAATTGATTTCTCCCGCGGCGGGATCCCCCATTGCGAGGGAAACCGACCTTGTTTCCCGATTCTCCAGATTGCTTTCCCGCTCGACTGGAAGGGAAAAGTTTCGTCTGCTGCACTTTTTAACGTACGCGACAGCACCGGCGATGGGAAAGGGAAAAAAAGAAAAAAGAAATTTCCCTGCCTCGGAGGGCTCCCCGGATCGGATGCGAAAACCGATCGCTCTCGAAAATCGACGTGGATCCCCCTGCAGGGGAAACCGTTCTTCCTTCCCGCTGGGAGACCGTTAAACAACAGCTCCGGACGCTGCACCAGCAGCAGCACGTCCGAAACGCAGCTCGGGGGAAGAATTTTTCACCGTTCCTTCCTCCCGCGGCGATTGAACCTTCCGGGATATATCCGGCGACGTCACGTTGCATTTAATTTTAATTAAAACTTCGGAACGTGGCCCGGGATCCCATCTGCAGACACGAAACCCCGATCGCTGCCGCCGGAGACGGATCCCCGCCGACATCCCATTTGAAGGAAATTGCTTTCGAATCTCCCGATGGCTGACTTCACCCGAAGAGGCGACATTTTGCGATTTCCCGACAGGGACGAGCACCGATCCTCGAAGACTCCTCCGCTTTTTCGGAGTTATCCCGAGGGAAAGACGTCTGCGCGATCCCTTTAAGCGTGCTGCTGCCGTCGCAATGAAATTCAAAAAAAAAAAAAGGTTATCGAAAGCCCGAGAGGCTTCTGACGTCAGTGCCTCCATCCAGTTTGGGGAAGGAACCCGCGACGGCAGGAATTGTCATCGTTCTCGCGAAAACCTTAGAAAATGAAAAATTGCCGGAATAAAAGGACTGAAGTAGGGCGTCGCTGTCGGTACGTCACGCAACCCAAACATGATAGGATTGATGGAAATCTGAGTTTCTCATAACGACGTTACCACGGCGGCGGCAACAGCGATCGGAGAGGAAAGCAAAAAAAAAATTAATTTGCTTCCTACTCGAAGGGAAAATTCAATTTTCCGATCTGGCAGCTCCGGCTTCATCCGTCCGACAGCGGCACCTCGGCGTTATTTGATTCATTGCCTTTTGCTGCGTGAACTTGCGGGTGCCGTCGATGCCCGGGAGCCTTCCCTCGGCCGAATTTCCCCCTAAAATGTCACGGGAAATCCTGACCTTTTCGCTGTTTGCAAATGTTCCCCGCCGAATGCTGACGACGTCGCCGAGAGGCGCTTCTTCGCTATCCCGAAAGGTCTGTGAAAGCCGAACACAAAAAAAAAAAAACAGACAAGAAAGGTCAGCTAACCTCGGCAGGACGCGCCCGGCGATTGACGACGGGCCCTTTTCCTGCGGAAAATTCGGAAATTTCGCGGAGGATTCCGCCCCTTTTCCCGGAGAACTGCATCCCCGTTGAATATCCAGTTAGCTGCAAGGATTGTGCGCTGGATAAATCCGGAAACTTGATGCGAGGCTTGGTTTCCGCGCGGAAAACTTTCGTCTTCGCTGAAAGTTTCATGCATCTCCCTTCGGTTTCGTGTAACGCTGAAAGTCACACTGCTGCCGCAAGATGCGACGCATGGAGGACGGTTTGGAGGAGACCGGAGCAAAAAATTTTTTGCGACAGAAAACTTATGATGCGGTGCACCCCGCGAGCCGCTCGCGCCCCCGGAGGACCTCAAAAGCTCCAGCTTTGGTAAATTATATTTTCTTTTTTCCGTCCGACCCCCGATCCGGCTACTTTGGCAAGTGTCGACTCCGAACAAGCCGACTTATTGCAGTTTTTCCCTTAAAGGAAGTTGAAAACTCAAGAGGAAACCGTCGTAATCGAGTTGCAGAAACTTCAAAGAAGTTATTTCGCACAGTCGGAAAATTCCGTCTTTTGCAGTAGCATTTCACCCCATCGGATCCGGAGGAAAATTTTATGAAACTTACAGGGAGGAGAAAAATTTTCCTCTGCAAAAGGAAACGCCCCTCGGTTTTGCGGATCGTGCGAGGAACGCCATCCGCCGGCCTCCGAACGCCGGACGGTCACCAAAGCGTCGGCGAAGATGGGTGAAGACCGAAACGAGCGAGCGCGCGCCAGGGTTGAGGTTCGAACGGGGCCATCTTCGGAGGAAGAAGCGGAGCATCGAAAAACATCCAATTTCCGCCGCGAGTTCATTTCATTTCCGGAAGAGGAGAGCTAACGAACGTCAAGGCGATCGCTCCCGTTTCGCGTTCGGGGCCCCCGTCTTCCAGTTCGAGGACTTGCAAGAAAGGATCATCGACCGGTAAGGCGGCAGATTCGCCGCTGACGTTTTTCCCTCTCAGTCTGCCGGACCTCGCGGGACGTTAACGGCCGCGACGCTCAGGAAGAACGGGAAGGCGGGCGTCCTCGGCGTCGCTGCACCTCCCGAAGAGCTTCGGCAACCGAGAATCGTCGGCTTTGGCAGTTTCCCCCCTTCCTCTTGGGGATCCGTCGACAGCGACGTCCTGCAGACCGCCTCCTGCGGAAAAGCTCTCGTTCCGAGCATGCCCGTCCGGGAAGTCTTTCGCACGCGATGAAAGGTCTTCCAAGTGAGCACTCACCCGGGGGAAGGTCAAGGCCACCACAGCGGAAATGCAGACGCCGGAAAAAGTCCGAATGCTTCGGGATTCGAAGAGCGACGGAAAACCGCGCGCCGATCCTGTCCGGCAGCAAGAGCGCTCGCTGCGGAGGACCTCGCCACTCGGTCTTCGCACCGGCGATAACGCGTAAATCCACCGAAATGCGGAACTTCTGCTCGGCTGCAGAATTCGGGACGCAAGTTGCATGACTCCGACCTTTTCAATGTCAGCCGAAGGAAAGAAATGAAAAAAAATTGCAAAAAGTCACGCATCCCGACAGCGCTACCGGAGTGCCCGCAGAGTTTGTCACGAGTGCCGTTGACCGGGGTCCGAGACCGAAAGGCCGAGCGGCAGCAGCGCGGGGAAATGGACCGGGGCCGAACCTTTCGACCGAAAAGATCGGGTCTACCCTTCGGGGCGAAGCGGAAATTCTTTCGACCCGGTTCAATTTCAAAATCGGAGCCTTGCACCCCCGCCCCGGAGGGAGGAAGCTTTTCACCCCCGGTTTCCGCGGCGAAAAAAAAAAAAAATCGCATGTCGATGAGCCATTTGATAGCAATTATCCATCCGACCGGGTTTCACATTGGAAAGCGATCGCAGCCTTAACCGACCCCCGGATCGGTTTTTGCGGAGATCCGAAACGTTGCAATTCGAGAGTTCGAGAACTGCAAATCGGGGAAGGGAAAATCCAGCAGTCGCCGTAGCCTCCAAGATCCTGAACATCCCTTTCCGCCGTCGGAGAGCTCGCCGAGCACGGAAAGCGGCCGTCACCGAAAGTGACGCTTCCGAAGGGCTTTGAACTTCCGTCCGGGGGAGAGCTTCGGGAGACGAGAGCGGAATCCATCCCCCGAGGCGAACACCCCGAGCACTCCAAATCCGAGTCCTTCGCGGGAGAAACGAGGGAGGAAATTTTCCCAACAGGACAAGTTCCGGGACGGACGAGTGGGTCGGGGGGGGCCCGGGGGGGGAAATCGCTGACATTTTTCGCCCGGAATCCT
>JAOWBB010007057.1:0-13267 GCA_028565995.1 Ricinus marginatus
CTTTAAAAAAATATTTGCAAAATGATATGTGACAGAGATAAGATATGAGAGCCCGGCGAAACAGATCAAAGATTAGTCATAGAGAAAAACTTTCTGGATTCACAATTATAAGATGATTAATTCAGTTTATGTAATTGCTACAGTAAAGTAAAGACAATTAAAAGTTATTATCATCGTCTATCTATACATATATGTATGTATACAAATACCGTAAAATCTCGTAATTGAAAGTTGCAGTTACTGGATTGTTACCCGCCCATTTTTAGCAAATCATAACAATGCCATTTGCGCAATTTACACGCATCAAATGCAGCAAAATAAATCATCCTAAATGTCTTTGCATTTGCAACAAAAAAAACCGGCATTATTATATTTGTGAAGGTTTATATATATAAAAGACATAATAAATAGGAGAAGAAATGAGAGGAAAAAAAACGTAATCCGATGCCGTGGATATGTCGTTAAATGGAATAAACACGGGTCATGCATGAGCTGGGGCCGATTCGCATAGTCTTCTTAATGGTAAAAAAAAATATCGCTAAAGCAAGAAAAAATAAGAAAAAGAACCCAGATTACGAGATTCCATATTGATTGGAATGCGGTCAGCAGGTTTACTTTCGCCACGTAATAAAATTGGGCTCAATCGAGTTTTCAATCATCAATACAATCTTCTTAACGAAGAGGCCGTGCCATTAATTTCAACAGTATCGATATTCGTGTGCACCAGTCTTTAATCCAGCTATTTTGCAGACGACGAATTACACTGAAAGTATGTGAATAAGTCCCTAAAAAGTAAAGTAGATCAAATTCTCATGCGTGCTTAAATAAATTCAAATAATCAAATGCACCAAAAGCAAATACTGAACAGGTCAGGATATCTAATAACTCATTTCTTTCAAATTGAACAGACATTTCCAGTGCATAGAACGTATTGCTTAGATACTTGTAATTGTAATCGAAAATATCGTATTGTTACATCTGTAACCATATATATTATTAATTTTCTCTTCAATCCATAAAAAATTGTTTTTTAAGATACTTTTCATTATATAAAAAAATTGCTATGTATTAGCATTTTAGCATATAATGCTAAAATTATTATTTTCTTTCAAGATAAACTTGTAATATATTGAATTCCATACCAAGCCCTTTTCAATTTTTTTGAACAATTATTAATATTAATGTGGGCATACAAAACGTGATAATACCTACATATGTAAAGATTATATTACTTATTTTCGACTCCATTTAAAAAGTTATGATGTTCTGCCATATCATATAAATATACATTAATCCTTCGTTTAGTATTCCTGATCAGCCTTTCATTTCACTGCACACCATAAAGAGGATCAGTTTTCTTTTTTCCACACATGAATAAATCGATTGGGTTTAAGCTTTCATTATATAACTGTTTTAATTCATCCATAATATAATTATTAGTTATGGAAAAAATTTGTTTTTTAATGGAAGATAAAACATTTAATACAAAATTCTTTGTGACCCATATTCACAATGATCAAAACATTTCTTATTATACCTTATCGTGGGAACATTAAATATTCTTAATGATATCAAATTCTTTTGTCCATAACGAAAACTAATATGATGATAATGGTGATAACTGAACAGGAATAAGAAGAAAAAGAAAAATTATAAACTCACCCTTTCTTCGGATCCTTGAACAATTCCATTTGTATAAATGCAAAGTGACGGTTTTCTATCATTTGTAAACTTCATATTGATTTCAATTATGAAGTATTCGGACACAAGCTCACACCGTATGAATTTTATGCTACTGGACAGAAAAGAAGAAAATCCAATTAAACTAAATCCATAGGTTACGTGATTTAATAATTTCTTATGTAAATTAACTAGAAATACCAAATAAAATATGACAAGGAACAGAGAATAAGCTATTAATAATGAAAAACAATTATAAAAATTCGCTATCTCATTTTCTTAGTACATAAATATATAAGTTACAGAAGTGATTGGAGTATTAGATTAACACATTCAGCGGTTGTAACCTACTTTATTCATGAATTCAGGCTCTGATTCATTTCTTTTATTGTAGTATCAAAAAAAAATTAACAATATCCAATACGTATATAAAATTTAAGGAAAAATATATGACAATACCTTCCTCATAATATTTATCTCGTTAGCACATAAACGGAAATCATTTAAGTTACTAACAACTCAAAATAAATAAAAGGCATTATATTATACAACGCAGATGCGCACTATAAAAGTATTCAAAACGGACAAACAAAAACTCAGAAGGATTCATATCCGTTTCCTTCTGAAAATTTTTACCTTACTTTAAAGCGCAAACACATATTAACAACTAAATGATATTTTAACAATCATTAATTTATCTTTTATTATTTATAAAACAATGAAGATGCATTTTCTTATTTTTAACACTACTTCTAACCTAAGTATACCAAATGCGGATCTTAGGAATGCGATGTTATAAAGTGCCGCTAGTGTTTATTTTAAAAACGTTATAAGTCAAAATGCTCTATTTTCATGACAAAAAATAAAATTAAACATCGATCGTTAACAAAAAGAAAGAAAAATCCATTTTCTCCCTTTCTTCTACTTTTCTTTTAAAACTGAAATACTATTATAAATACTTTGAAAAAATATATAATTTTTATAATTTTTCCTAAACTGAAAGATATATTCGAAAATACATAAATATAAAAATTACAATGACCATTATATTTTATGCAAAATAATTGTAAAATTGATTTTAAAAAATTTATTTTTTTATATTGTTTAAGTGTTCATTTTCTTTATTGTCGTTGGAAATCCACATGAAAGATTTTCACTTGCAAATGAATTAAATTTAATTAAAATAACAATAATAATAATAATAATAATAACAATAATAATAATAGTAATAATAATAATAATGAACTGTAGCAAAAAACCTTGCTGTGTCATGTTTTAAATTTTTTAAAAACATACACAAAAATTGTTTGTTTTGAGATACTCAAGATGAATGAAAAAAAATTATGGGCCACTGAAATGCTGTTTTATAATTTCACAAATTTTCAAATTGTTCAATTTCAAATGAACATTTTAATTCAAGATACACATACACACACACTTATGTACTGATGAAATAAATTTTTAAATATTAAAAATTGAAACTAATTTTACCAAGCTTTTCACTTATCAAAATTAGTTTCCACTTCAAGAAATTTACAACCTTTATATGACTTACCTAAAGCCAACAAAATGCTGAATAATCCAATCACTTGAATAACTGATTTTTAAACTCTTCCTGGAGCTAATAATTGAGCCCAAAACTTCATACCAAACGGAGCTCCTAGAGAAATTAGTATGTACATTAATTTGTCATTGAAATTTCTCATATGGATGAACTATTAACAGTATGAAATGAAGGGAAAAGAATAATAAATCTTTTAAAAAATTTGAAATAAAATATCAACATAGTTTAATTTAGAAGTAAACCGAAGCGAAAACGTAATCCTCCTCCTTCCTTAAACATGAATTCGTTAAAATATTTACCTAATGTTTAACAAACGTTAAACGTCGTCTGCCATACTTTCTTCCCCTTCGTCCTTGCTTACCTGGCTGCTACCTTTACGGTCATAGATATTAAAAGAACTAACTATTTATTACAAATCTTTTTCCATCTCAGTCATTTAAAATTGAATTTAAATTTCTAAAAAGGATATATATAAAAAAATGTAATAATAATAATAATAATATCGAAGCATTCCAAATTGGCGTAACATCATACAAATTATAATTTTATTTTTAAATCTTGAATACTTTTTTCACGTTTTTTTGAATGCTGGAAGAATTATTATGTCATAATTAAAAAAAATCTTTCTTAACCTTTTAAAAAATAATTACCTTAAAACTCAATTCTTTTAAAAGTGGTTTTCAACGGAAAACTAACCAATAAGAAGATGCAATTTTATAAAAAAAAATTATAGTAAAAAATAAATACGGAAAAACCGTTTACCAATTAGAAATTTCTGCGACATTTTGGCGGTTCAATAAATAAAACGAATAAAACTTATTTAACTTTCATCAGTTGCCTGCCCTTATTGGCGCTCACAAAACTTCCATATTAGAGGTTATGTCTCATTTATGCGTTGAGAACAAATATCAACAAATAACGTAGTCGGAATTCAGTTTTTGATGGTTTCTTGAGGAGTAGTAGGAAAAGAAATGCCCGCTAGTGAGATTCAATATTCTGAGAAATATTTTTGTAAAAATTTGGAATATCGGTAGGAAATGTTCAAAAATTTTAAATTGTTTACATTGTTAAAAATAGCATATATAATTTTTCATTTTTTTTCGTTAGGCACGTAATATTACCTGCTGATTTGGCGAGGAGAGTTCCTAGAACGCATCTCATGACGGAAACGGAATGGAGAAATCTTGGAGTTCAACAAAGCTCGGGTTGGATTCATTTTATGATTCATGATCCAGGTAAATTTTTTGTTTGGGCAGAAGCTGTGCTCACTCCTTTTCTTTCTTTCCAAATTACTTTAATTTTTATTTAAATTAATGTCATTTAAATTTCTAGAACCTCATGTTCTTCTTTTTCGACGTGGGAGAACAGAATACGGAGACAGCTGCCCGCCAGTTTCATGGTGATAATTGTTTTGCGATGAATACGAATGGTGGTAACCCTAAATTTAATCTATTTTAAAATTCAGTACATAGTACATTTAAAAAATATTAAATTTTTAAAATTAAATTTATTAATAAATTCAAATTATATTTCTATCTCTAAATTATTTATTACAAGTAAGAAATTAATATATATGTAAATCTTGAACCACTATATGAGAAATTTTACTGTCCTTAAACTTAAAGGTGTAGGGCTTAAATGAAGAATCAGATTTCAAATTTATGATTCTTTTTTGCTACTCACGTCATATATGATTGCTTATAAGCTTTTAATGAAAGTTATGTATTGATTGATTTTATGTTTTTTTTTCTGCAATATCTAATATAAAACACAAAAAAAGTATTTTTTTTAATTTTAAAGAATTAGTAAAATATTTTAAGATATTAGTATCATGAAATATAATATTTTAAAAATTCTGTATTTGTACCATTAATTAATTTGCACTTTTAAAACAAAGTATTTGATTTTTGTTTGTGATTTTTTTTGGACAAAATGTTTACTAAAGTTATGTCATTAAAGAAAATAACCTTATAAATGAGATAGATTTCCAAATTGTTCAACAATTATGTATATAGGATAAAAGTAAAAAATTAATATTGCACTATGACAGAGGTTATTACAACTAATGAAGGTGATTGTAAAACTAGTTTCAGACGTATTCCATTTTTTTCAGTCTTATTAATTGGGTTTAAATAAAAATTAAATACATCTAATTTAGAATTGTTGAAAAAGTGACTGATGTTCAATTAATCTTAATTTTAATAAATGCTTTTAAAAAACAATAAATTATATTAAAGTTAATTTGTTACATCAATTTATTTATTCTTAAAATCAGAAATATATACCTAACCTACATTTATTTTACATAATATTAATTATACATATATTTTATATGATATTATATGTATAATACAAAATCAGTTAAATTTAGCCATTGTGCTAGTTGAAAAAGTAAACTGTTTTTTTTTTTAATTTGTGAATTTACAATAACAAAAAAAAATATAAACCAATTTGAAAAATTTAAATACATTTTCAATAATGTATTTCAATATTGTATAAAAAATAATACAATGAAATGAGTTATATTAACTTAAGCACCACATAGACTACATAATACAAAAAAGAACATGAAAACTTCTTATTGAACACATTATAAAATCATTTTCTTTAACTTCTTTTGACTTACAAACACCTGATATTTCTGTACTATAGGAAAGTCTAGGTTTTGTCCTTGAACACAAGGTAATATGATGCTCCATATGAAACAAAAATTTCTGATTAATTATGATAATAATAATAATAATAATAATAATAATAATAATAATGGTTAAATAAATATTCACATCACGTAAAGCATTGTTTTTTACTTTCGATCCTACTGTTTTTTGAACTTAACATACTTTTGGCGTATAAATTAGTAGTTTTAAAAATTATAATTGCCAATATTTTGATAATTATTTAAATTACCCGGCCCCTCCCTTGATTAACCATCTTTATTTGGGAAATTAATTTCAAGTTCCCCTTGAATATTTGCAGTCTTATATTATTGTGTGACATTATTTTCACCTAATATTGCATTATGTGACAAGCCGTGGCTTGCCGATTTCTGGCTGGTACTAATTTATAACAACTGTTTTACAATCATTTGCTAATGAACACAAATAACCATCTAAATATGACATAAAAATAATAAATTAGTTTTAACAAGATGGTTTATCAGATGGTTAACAAGATGGTTTATTCCTCGCTAAAAATCCTTCTCTTGTTTTCATCATTGGACTTGGAATTCGCGGGTGAAATTTCATCGGTCTCGCTTCTTTTGTCATCGTCGAATATCATCTGTTTCGTATCTTCCCATGAGCCGAGATCCAAACAAGATTTTGAATCAATAGTTCCCATCATTTTGGAGTCCACCTTTTCTACATTTGTTGTTGAGGAAAAATCGTAAAATGAATTTGTAACCTTGCCACTTTCATAATCTAAGGACCAATCTTCTGGATTACAGTGATCGTCCACAATATCCTGTGAGATGTCTTCCTCATCCGAAATAGCAGTTTCCGACTCAGTACTATCTTCTGGGGTATTCTGAACGTACAATAGAACATATTCTCCATTTTTTTCTCTTACATCTAAACCATTGTTAATTAAGATCTGTCTGTGTAAAACAAAAAACATATATATGAAAATATAAAATGGATATTAATGGTCCAGCATTTATGTTTTACTTATTTATGCTCATGACAAACTCACTTTAGCTGTTCAACAGATTCGCACAACTGACAAATAAAATTCATAAATTCAACCAAGGGAACTTCAGCAATATGTTCATCATAATTAAAATATTTTGATACATCAATTGAAAATCGCAATCTGTAATAGATTTCATCTACAATCTTCTCTTCATTTGTTCTCTGGTCAACATAATAAGGATATTTGATTTGCCTTATCAGTTTATAATTCTTAATCTCCTAATAGAATAAAACAAATTATAATTAAAACATGTAAAATGCATTTGTGTGTTATTTTGCATTCTTATTTTACAATGTCAACATAAGAAAAAAATTTTAAGCTAAAAGACTTCATAAAAAATAATATTTAAAAATATTTTGTTTTTAAAGGTGTACAAAAAAATATTAGCAATTTAAAAATTTTTACAGATTATACCTTATGTGTCAAAACTTTATTTTCTGATTCACTGAGTCTTTCAAAAACAGCCATTTGTGTACAGCATCCAAGATTTTCTGTGCCTTCAGGACCCATTCCTATACCATAAATTTTAACAGTATAATCTGGATACTCCTTAATGATATTCCTAGTCCTACAATAAGAAAAATTAAGTTTGAAAAAAAGAAATTGATGATCTATAAAATCCATTTTTAAACTTTTACTTTCAGAATAATTATAATATTTAAATATTCCATTATAAGGTTTTTGTGAATTAACAGATAATGTATTGCATTTATTTAAAAATGTTATAGTCAAAAATGAGTACCAGTTGTAAAACTCCTTTCTGTTCCATTCAAATTTATGGTCAACATGGCGAAAACCTTTGATATTTGAGAACAAAATATTGAAATCTGCATTAGGTGTAGTAAAAATTGCTATTTTTGGTTTTATTTCATGAAAAACATTGTGTGGCATCTTTCTGAGAACATCAGGTTCTAAATGTTCAATCCTAGGAAACAAAAAAATTCATACAAATTCTAACAGAAATGATTTTGTTTCCATTACCAATACATTTGAAAAAATTTATTCTGCCTTACACTTCAATAGCTATAACAACATCAGTACCAATTAAGAAATCATCATACTCTGCAATATTACCAGCCAACACATACACCTCTAAAGGTAATGATCGCTTTGTGAATAAATAATCACAATTTAGAGGCTGGAGTTTATTACAGTGTTGATCCAGAACATAATCATCTATATCTATCTCCAAGATTTCTTCTACATTGGGCATGTTTTTCAGATAAATGAAAAAGTTCATTTCGGAGCAACCAAAATCAGCTACCTATGAAAAACCGAAATTTAAATCATTAAAATAAAATTTAAATAATTTTAAATTTCGCATTGCTGAATGTTTACCTTTTTTAAACATTCTTTTTGTGGATGTTCTTTGAGAATTAAAGCTACAATCTGATATCTTTGCACATAAACGGGTGGAAAGAATTTTAAGTTTCCGTCCACATATTTACTCTCGTACTTGAAATCTTTATTATCAAAAAAATTTGTAAACTCTTCGTTTGAATTTTTTGAATTGGCATCGTTATTACACACATCTTTTTTATTACCCATGGATTTTAACAGTGCAATTGCTGCATACTTCGCGATCAGAAAAACTAAATGGAGTAACAAAATCATTTAACTGAAATAAAGACAAAATTATATGATATCATTTATTCATGACTAATGAATATCAATGACTAATTCATTATAATGAAAATAAATTATTTAAATAAATCTATTGTAAGAAATCATTTCAAAAAAAATAAACTGTAGTTTCTAAAATGATGCAGAGAAAAATTTCCCTGCAAATCAGGGGGCCATCAAGGAGACGCCATGTTTGTTGACTTTTTTTAATATTAAATGCTTGAAGGTTAATTATTTGTTTTAATTTCAGAGAAAATGACCGTTATAAAAAGAGTTGTGTAAGTAAATTTAAGCAAATTCTCTTTGCATTTAAAATGTTTTGCCGTACGAGAATGTCTGTTATTCAAAAAGATCATTTGTCTAGTTTTGATCGAACCTGTTCGAAAATTGCAGGAAACCTACGACTCATAAAGGTAGGAAATTTTTACAGAGTCGAGAGCCACAACTTGTCGAAGATAACAAGCAGACTTTAATTTTAAGAGGAAGAAAAACACCTAATACTGTCAGGGACTGCATGCGCGACTTGGTATGTATTATATATAAAGAAAAAATTTTTATTTTTTCCATTGAAGAAACACAAATGTAACTCTTTCCCCAGGCAATTTTTCAAATACTTTTTGAATGTTCTTTTAATTTAGTTCAATTACTGAGTTTCTTAAGCAGTATGTCGTTAGGTTTTAATCTATTGCAGAAATGGTGAAACTACTTACTTCTACTCACTTCCATTTCAGTAGTTTGAAAAATAAGGAAAAAATCAGAAAGGCCATTCTAGATATGAAGATTTTAACTAATGGCAATTATAAGTGAGAAATCTTTCTTATGATAGATTAAATTATATTATCTTAATTTTTTATATCATTAGCAAAAAAATGTTGAGTTGTATATCAATAAATAATGTATGCTGTCATGAAATTGTTTGAATGTCTTTCAGAGGAAATGCTATCCAGAATGCAGAATTCAGCTGCAGCTCATTTAAATGTCAGCATTATCTTTTAAAAATGTTCTAATTATTATATGGCACTAAAAATGGAAAAGAAATTTTAAATTAATGTAATTAATTGTAATACTGATTGCAGCTGAAAAACTATAAATAAGCAAACAACTTTTGATTATAAAAATATATTTTTCAATATATAAATTAAAACTGAAGTATGTTTGTATGTACCAGTGCCAATTCCAAATGTAAATTTGTGATGTGCTCTAATAATAAATCTGGTAGTTTAAATGGACAATATAGAGTAGATTAATCTAACATTAAATGATTCATTTTTTCCCCTTTTTGAACAATAATATGAGAAATTATATTACATATTAATTAAAAATTACATTTAATGTTACACTACATTAGCAATCGTATTGGATAAATTTAATACTCATTCCTAGTTTCATTTATTCCATTATAGTTATACAAATCTCCCAAAGGGTACTTAATGTTAAAATTAAATAACATAACTTGAATGATTTCATGATAAATTCACATTTTAACTAATTATTATTTGCAACTCATCCCTGTATCAAATTCGCTAATGCAAAAATTGATTTCTGTTTAGCATGCATTGAAGAGGCCTGATTCTTTAATGTTAGGGAAAAAGAATGATATTCTGCCTTTCGAGAATTGTGTACCTCTGGAAAAACTTTGTAAAAAATTTAATACACCGTTATTTATATTCGGCCATTCAAACAAGAAAAGGCCAAATAGCCTAATTTTAGGTGAGCGAAAAATGAATTATCAATTTATAATATAATTTATAATACAAATCACACATTTTTTAGCTTGTGCAATTCGTATATAAAAAAAAATTTTTAATTGCGTTTTATCATCAGGTAGGACGTTTCATCATCAGATTTTAGACATGATTGAATTAGGTATCGTCAATTATAAAGGTGTTAAGGATTTTCCCAGCGAGAAAATCGCTTCCGGAATAAAGCCATGCCTAATCTTTGCCGGTGATGCTTTCGACAAGAGACCAGAATTAGGCAGGCTGAGAAATTTATTAATTGACATGTTTCAAAGAGGAGAAGTTAAGCGAATTCGACTTCAAGGCATCGAACATGCAATTTTTTTCACATTTGCCGACGATATCCTTTATTTTAGGAGCTACAGGTAAGCATAAATTACAGATCATATTTTCGGTGTCCCTGGAATGGTGAAAAAAAAATTTTTTTTGCAGGATCTTATTTAAAAAATCAGGGCTCCACACTCCAAGAGTTGAACTGGAGGAAATTGGACCGTCCATTGATTTCAAGCTTCAAAGAACAAAACTTGGTTCGGATGACCTGTTCAAAAAGGCTTGCAAAAAACCAAAAGAATTGAAGGTAATGTTCTTGTCCCAAATTCAAATTTTATATTTTTTTTCATCTTCCGATTATTACAATTAAATTTTCCCCTTTTCTGCTTCAGCCGAAGAAGATCAAAAATATTTCAAAGGATGTTTTTGGCAGCACGAAGGGAAGGATCCACATTCAGAAGCAAAATTTGAGCAAGATGCAAGTCAAAAAAATGAAAGGTCTCCGAAAGAGAAAGGGCGAGAAAAGAAAAATGCCTGCGTCTGAAGCCGTGCCCACAAAACAGAGGAAAACTTACGCAGAAGTAACCGGGTAAAAGAAAAAATAAAGATTTTCTTACTGACCGAATATTGCGGAAGGAAAAGAACAATATAATTGTAAGGAGCCACAAATTTATTTTCAATATATAAAATAAAATTTCAAATAAATTTCCGAAAAAAAGTTATCAGGATTTTTATAATAATTATAATATATAATTATGTAAATGATGTTTCACAAATTATTCCTTGATCATAATTTCAGTTTAATGTCGATCCACGTGCAAAAAGTGAGAGCATGCATCTGGTTATTCCATCTGAATTCTAATTGTTCACCTAAATATATATATATATATAATATAATAAATATTGTGAAGATGGAAATAAAGTCAACTTTCAATAAAATAAGAAGAGTAAAGATATGTCATTATATACGTATCCCAACAGTGAATATTGTGATAATGATCAGCGAAGTTTGGAACTGAATTGTCACCTCTTTGAGATGATTTTTACTTTATTCCCTAAGTTCCGCCTTATTTTTCAGTTTTAGAGGGGTTTGACAAGTAAAGATAAGTTTAGCTGTATTTTTTGCACGTTTGCGCAAACATGGAATGCTGCGAAAATTAAGGGTTTTGTGGTTTCTTCAAGTTGTCATTTAGTTTCATAATGCAATTTAAGTCCCGATACATATAATGTATATATATGCAGGATCTAATGATATAATAACGGATCTGTATATACACGAGTTAAAGAAGGTATTTGAAGCGATAAAATTGAGAAATCCCGCATTCAATAAAGTTATAATATAATCAACATTTTCATACTATCCTAATACAGGCGCAAGCAGGATTAAGGCAAAGGCCAAAAGATTTGTTTTTAACTTCTTATATAAATATATTTATTTATAATTAACTTCGTTTATAAATAAATTTCAAGCAATTCCTTGAGTTACACTTTAATCGAAGTCCATCGCGGCGAAATTTCGTTCCTTTTCGCTAAATTAAAAAACCAAATTATTATTCATAACAATAAATCTCCATCTTTTATTAATATAACGAATATAACAGAAATACAAAAAAATTTAATTACATATGTATAAACATATATAATATATATATTATATATATATTATATATATAAAAACTTAATTACATATGTATAAATATATATATAATTAAAATAGTGGCACCTCAGATTAAGATACAGTGCTATCTTCACATTAATTTGGATTATTATATTAACATAATATTACTCTTTGGAAGTGACGGAATATTATTTTGAAAGTGTCCGAAATTCCATACAGTTACAATTTAAGTCCTTAACGACTAAATTTCTGTAATCTCGGTAGAATCTAAGAAGAGGACTTTGGTTTTTTGTAAATGGAACAACCATGCATAGCACCAGGTTTTTGATGGAATAAATTTAATTCTTTATGCACAATCAAAATTAAAACAACTTGCAGCAATGAATTATAAAATTAATTAATATTTAATTTCACATGACTAGCTGAGATTTTTCTTCGATTTTGCTTCTTGGTTGATAGCGTTACAAGTTTTCTAAGGCAAAATTTTGAATTTAATGTTTCCTTGTGCAACAACGTGAAGTTTTCGAGGCGCAGATTCGGCTCTACTTCCTCTGAACGGACAAACGTTTTTTGCGCAAACCCCAGAGCTATCTCACAACCCGGAGAGGCAGTGTCATGCCTTTTCGTATCCTTAGGTTTAGCCTTTCTTCCAGCTCTTTTGAAACAACCGCCCAGGAGTATTTGCCGATGGGATACATTTCCTCCAACGGAACACGGAATGACACCAGTACCGTCATTAGAAAACCGTCTTGCTTTCCTTCTGGCTTTCCGGAGTGCTCAACGTTAAGCAATCCATGGGGTTTGTGGGAATCCAGTGGAAGATCCGCTCCGAATATTTCCTGCAATTGAATTCGCAGCGTTAAAATTGCTCTCTTTGGATTCGCAAAAGAAAAAAATTTTCCTTTTCTTTTTCCAAATGCCAAACTCTCACTATCATAAATTTCCTCAGTGTCGAATGTAAATTTCTCGCCGGGTAAATTTCGCAAACTGGAAGATGAACGTTGGTCTTCTCCGACAACAGCACGTGGAGCCTATTGCTGGATCTCTGCTTGATGCATACGACGAGTCGCAACAGGAGCTTCG
>JAOWBB010007058.1:0-13249 GCA_028565995.1 Ricinus marginatus
GGGCGAAAAGAAAAATCCCCGAAGGAACCTGGGGGGAGGGGGGGGGGGAAAATAAAAACCCTCGGCGCAAACGGCAAACTCCTCGAGCGGGGATGGCTCATTACTTAGCCGATTGCCTCTTCACCACCAATTTCCCAACACAAACAAATCCGCTGCTTCGAATCCGTCAGGCGTCAATCGTTCCGCTGTAGTAAGGTTTTCAGAGCCATTTTCCCCTTTGCTTCATAAATTTCATTCTTGCCACGCTGACAGACAGCATACATTATCCGCACGAGTGAGTCAATTTTTCCTCTTTTTGGAATTTTCCACAAAAATGGGCGGGAAAAGCGAGGATTTTTCAGGTAAGAAAGTAACACGTCAGCATTTTTCGCGCTTTCCCTTACCCCTCCCGCTCCCCGGTCCTGCCTTTTGAGCCGAATAATCTTTTTTTATTTAAATTTAAAAGAAACGGGTGAGGAGCCCAGCTTCCACGTCTTTTTGAAACCGCGATCCCGCGAACCACGACGTTTAATTCCTTTCCGAGGGTGGAAGGTCTCTCCCTTGAGCCTTTTAGCCTCTTCCCCGGTCGTTTTCAACCCCTTTGACAATAAAACAATTTTATGACGAAATCAGCGATTTAGAAAAGCTTTTTCATTAAGTCCTTAACGTTTTCGTCGCTGCTGAAAAGCTTTGTTTTATAACCGAAGACATTTTTTTTTTTTTCCCTTTTTCCTTCGTTTATTGTTTGAGGGACGCGAGCCGATGATTCTTCCACCTGATGGGCCGAAGCCTTCCCTTCTCTTGCCGAAGGTGGAAGAAATAGAAAATATTTTCCCGCCGAGCTTTCGGTAAAACCGTCAAATAGCAATGAGGCAATAAAACCCGCGCGTTTAAGGGTGTTTCAGTGGCGGCTTCGCCCCCGCCCCGCCGCTCGCCTCGCGCCCCTCGATGGAGCTTCCCAGAGCAAGGCCTCCCCGGGACGTTTCCGCCGATTCTCTTCCTTCTGCTGACCCGTCCCCCTTCCGGCCCCGGTCCGAGCGTCGCCCCCCCCACCCCGGGAATTTTCCGCAGATCCAGCTTTCCCGCGATCCGCCTCTGATTATATCATAAAGAAAGACATAAAATGTGAAAATGAGACAAAAGGAAGGAAGGAAATAGCAAACAAAGCTTTTAATAAGAAGAAAAGCCTATTTTGTGGACCATTAAAAACTAAAAGATATGAATCAATGTTGTGATGAAAGGCTTCGCCTGGTGAAAAGATGACTTCTTGCATTTGGCAGGCTTTCAGATGATCCGTCGCTCAAGTTTCATCATTATCCCCGTTTCCAAGGCAGCCCCCGTGCCATTCCGCCACCCTCACGTCCCACACGCATCCCTCGACCGTCTGAAAAGCCAACATCACATCCCCAACGGCACGTGGATCGCCGCCCTCGGGCTCCCGTCCCGGGGTCCGAAGACGGGAGTAGGTGAGCCCTCCGGACGGAAAACCCGCGTCGGAGCTTCCCATCGGGACGACGCGAAATTCATCCCCGCATCCTCGCAACCCCCCCCCCCTTCCCCCGACGCAGGCTCCACTAGAATTTTTAATTGTATTTCAATGTAAAAGCGTATTCCATGACCGGAGCCGGCGAAAAAGGGTCAGCTCCGAACCGGGAAGGAATTGAAAATGAGACAAACGGGACACGAACACGAACATTTCATTATTTTCAATTAACCCGGTTTCGGGGGGTGAGGGGATGGGGGTGGGAGAAGGGCGGTGTTATTGGACAATCCTGTAAATTGTAAAGGGCATTATTTTTCATTAGGTAAAAGCCTCCGAGTTGCAATTTCCTCTCTCGAATTCCGGAATTCGTCGTGTTGAAAATCGCCTCGGCTTTCTCCGGGAGAGCCCGCCGGTTTTCTGGACGAGAAATCCATCCCGCTTTCCCGGACGCGGACTTCGGAATAATCCCGGCCACTCCGCGCAAATTCCGGGGGGGGGCGCCTTCCGGGACCCCCCCCCCGCTGCGGGGCCACCGTCGAAAGGGAAACCCAATTCCTCTTCCCCCTTTCGGGAATCGGGAAGGAGCAGAGCGGAAATGAGACGTCATTTCAAGCACAACGAGGCAAGCGATCGCCGCAAGTTAAAAAAATAATTTATAAACCTTCTCCGTTGAATTTATCCGATAGCTTTACGGCGCGCGGAGGAATTTCTCCAGGTCGAGGGGGTGGCTTTCGCAGCGTGGCGGTATGCGAAGTCGGGGAGGAGAATCGGAATCGAAATTCCCGGACGAACGGGACATTCACGCACTTGCGGAAGCGGATAAGCTCGATGAATCTCTTTCCCGGAGAAAGCTGGAGGCTCCGTCACCGAGCCGGGAAATCCGACGTGGCGGAAGGCCCGACGATGTTTTTTCTCTTCTGCTCGCGTTTCGGGAACCAAAAATTTACCCAAGGTTAACCGTATGGAAAACGCGGAGACGAATGCCTCCTGGAACCGTCGTGCGCAGCAGGAAAAAAACTGTCGAAGAACGAATTCGCCCCTTTCCAGAAAAGGCAACGGGAGGGAAGGATCGATGATGGTAATGTGAATTGTTATTATTATTATTCCTTGCATTAGTTATTAACTTTTCGCCGCCGAAATTTATAAATCTTGGTCACGACACTTTCGATCGGATAAAATCCGACAGCAGATATATGGGGGTCGATCGCATCGGGCCCGTGGGCGAAGGATTATTTTAAAAATCCGAAATCCTCAACCTCCGGGATCGCTTCCGCGCGTCCCCGACGCTCTCCGGTCAGCCTCCGCGGTGCCTCCTTCGGCCTTTCCTCGGGCGCTCCGCGAGGAAGCGAATTTCGGCGGGAGGCTTTTCCCCCGCTCGATCGACCCCCAAAATCCCGCGGCTCCCGGGCGATTCGCAGGGACGTCGGCGTCGAATCATCCCCTTCGGAGAGAAACGCCGTGGGAAGAGGAGCTCTCGGACCGGGAATCGCAGAAAGAGGGTCGCTGACGGTCGGTGCTTTTCGGTGAGAAGGGCCGCCAACCGTAGCGAAACAGGGGAAATTCCGCTTTCAAAACGGGGACATTGATATTCGCCAAAAACCGTCATTTCACGCTGTTTGACGGCTTGAGCCGACTCGGGGAAAGGCGGGAATCGGAAAATTTCATGCGCCAACCCCATCTCGCACAACACGCTGACGCAAATGCAAGTTCGCACGGAGGGATTCGGTTGCGAAGCGTTATTAACGTCGGGAGTCGCCGCTGTAAGCGGTTAATCTCTGTCGTCGGGCTTGTTTTTATCGAATCTCCTCGTAATAACCGAGCTCGGCGACGCTTTCCCCGCGCGAGGCCGCGTCTCGGGAAATCTTTCCGCAAGCTTTTACTTATTACTTTAAACAGATAAACGGCAAGTTTTAAACGAGCTTGGCGGTCGTGACATTTTGAACGGTTTACAAACTAATAAGTTATTTATAAAACTTCAATTAAATGGCGGTTAATGGAGAAAATCTAAACTGCGGTCGCTAATTTTAAACATCTCCATCGCATCCACATCAACCGGTCGATCTGTCTCCAGTTTCTCCGGGACTGCAGCATTCGCGATCGAGTTATTCCGTCGAATCCCGGGGCGGGTTGCGCTATCCCGTTCGCCCTCGAAGGATTTTACCCCGGATGACCGAACAGGGGGATGTTCGCGGTGCGGGAATCCATTTTGATTTCCGTCGAAAATCCCGGGACTTATCGGCCCGGTTTTGAAAAATTCTCCGCGGCGCGCGGGGAGCAATCGCCCCCGGGGCCCCGTGAACCCGGGCGAAGTTCCGAATTGTTCTGCGGACGGGGGCGGGGGGGGGGAAGAAAATTTTTTTTTTTTGTTTTTTAATGTGATTTGCCCTTTCGACCGTCGGGAAAATCCTTTTTCGGGCGAGTTTGGATTTCCGCTCGAGTCGGGGCTGAGTTTCCGCGGGGCAAACAACGCCATCGCGAGCGAAGCCTCCATTTTCCATTCAATTACTCCATGTAAACCCATTTCACGGGGGAAGTTTCCTTTCTGTAAATGAGGAAATTAAGGTTTTTCCATCTATCTCTCCCACATGATAAAGACCGAATGCCTTTTCTCGTCACATTTCTTGACAGCAAAACGCCGTTTTCCATCAATTCTCCGCAATTCTTTTCGTCGAGCACTCGGGCATGAAAACCCGATTTATGGGAGAGATAGCCCTTGAAGTGTCTTTCTCTTCGTGCGTCCGACTGTAATTTCGAGCCATCCCCCGGGGCTCGGGGGGGGTGGGAGATGGAGGCAGATATGAAAATATTCATGCGACGGGTCGGGGCCCGAGGAACATCTGAAGAATCCACCGCGATTCCATCTCGGGGACTTATCTCGCGCGGGTTTCTTTCGAAACAGAGGCGAGTGTTTCGGTCGAAAAAGGTTCCCCGCGGGGTGGAGGGAGAAGGGGTGGAGGCCTTTTCCGATGCACCAATAATATCTTCGGATAAGGGGATGATCGCTCTCCTCCGAAATCCGAAAGAGGTTTTCTGTCCGGATGACTCCGCAAAATTATCTTTCAGCCAAACCCGGTTGCAGCCGAAGTTATTGTCTTTAATGGATGTTCCCCATTTCCAACTTATGACTTTTAATCGCTTTCGTTCTCCGCAAAAGGATTTTCCGAGCGTTACAATTTAAAAGTTAATTCTTTAATGCCTTTTCGAAAAGGAGGAAATTTCAGGGAGCGACTTGATCCTAAACGTTTGCCGGTAATTGAATAGCCGGCGAGAGCTCTGCTGGAGTCCCTCTCGATAACGGATCCGCAAATCCTTCCTTTAAGACGAGCTTTTCGGCGTCGCCGAACGGTAGAGACGCGTTAAAGCATCCACTTATTTCGTTCCTTCCGCGGCGTCACGCATGGAGCGGGGCTTCCGTACCTTTTAATCTCCGAGACGGTCTCCTGCGGGAAACTTGTCCCGATCTTAATGAACGCTGGAAGCTTTTCTACGGTTCACCGATTCCTCGCTCCCGCAGACTCCCCCGGCGAAAACGTTCGTCCGTCCGGTCCCGGATCCCGTATTTCCTGGCTGACATCGAAAACGGATTTCGAGAAAGAACCGACAGGAAAGAGCAAATCGACGAAGGGTGGAAATCGCTTTTCTTCCTCCTTTCCCAGCTTCCTCCCGTTCACTTTCCTAAATCAGTTTCTTTCCCTCCCAGGGGTGCATCCGGATCGCTTTCCCGTGTTTTTTGATTAATTCGTATCCCGGAGTAAATTTACCGTAAAAAGTAAAAAGGCTCCTGTAGGGCGTCTGAAGAGCGAAAATCCTGCAGGAGCGATGCATTTGCGAAAATGATTTCTCCGCTTCTTCCTCCCCGCGAGTTCCGCCCTCGCGGACTCATCCCGGTGATCTCGCACCCCCCGCCTTCCACCCCCGGGACACGCGGAGCGTGACGCTTTCCCGGGAAACTTTTGCCGCCACTTCCGGTTCTCCGATCTCGCAATCGAATCCCCGACCCTCGAGATGGAACACCCCCTCCCGATCGGGGAAGCTGCGAGGAAATTTTGGTTTCTCCCCTGGCCCTCCGAACTGGGGCTTGCTTACGTATTCCCGGATCCCCGTTTTTTTGCTTAAAATGCAGGGCCGAGCTTTCGAGCTTTAAATTTGCATTCCCGGATATTAAAAAAAATCGAAATATCTTGGGGGCCAATAAAATACTTCCCCGCCTTTCGAAGGAATGCATGTTCAGCGTCCGCAGATATCTGGAATTAAAAAAAAAAAAAAAAAAAGGGATCGAGATGTCAAGTTTTTAAAAAAGTTGCGGGCCCCTTGAGCCCCGGGGTGGGTTTTCGGTCCCCCGACGCGGATAAAAGTTGTCTCGAACGAGGCATCTGGACGAGCGAGTGGTGGTTCCCGAGGGATGAAAAACCAAGGGGGAATCAATATTTTCTGCTGAAACGTGATTGGGCGTCATTTTTATAATTCCCGTCTAAGGAGACTCATTTGATTTATAGCGAGTTATGAAATAATTGCGTTAAGAAAACTTTTCCGTAATTTATTCCGATTCCGAAGGAAGTTTAAACGGCCTTTTTTTTTTTTTTTTTCCATTTCACAGGGGGTAAATCGACTTTTTGCTCTCCGTCGCTCAACTCCAAAATGACACGCTCAAAGACGAGCTGGAACGGAGCTGTTGCTGCAGGAAATAACCCTCACGCGGAGTCCTACGTGCGATCACTTCCGCTGCCGCAGGAAATGGAAGTGTTAACCCATCGCTCGTTATCCGTATACGCTTTTTCGCGGGATATGCAGCGAGACGTTCCCATCGACGTTGTACCCTGCTTGCTTGTCACTGCATCGAATGCACGTATAAATTGTCTTCAACAGTATGCCCTCAAAATGCGGTTGATTTCCCGAGTCACAATAATCAAATATGTATATGATATATATGCAGTTTCTCCGGGAAAAAAAAAAGAAAAAATATCACTCGCATTGGCCGACATGACTTCGTGGCACAAACATATCCAGGAATCCATGTTTTATGTTATCGCACTGTTGTTATCTATTCTAAGTTCACGTCCGAAGGTTCGTCGTGGCGCTCCCGGCCTGTGCGTCCTTCTCTTCGCTGCCGCGCTGCATGCATTTTTGCTCCGCTGCTCTGCCGCTGCTGGATGGAAATCCCTTGAAACAGCCGCATACAATGCCTCTTTTATGTGTATGAATGAACGTCCGTGTTCCTCCTCTCTCCGTTCGGCTAAATGGGACACGATAGACGGCTTCAGAATCTCCGCAATTTGCGGTTTTCTTCTTTTCAAATGTGTGCTCCACTTTTCGTCTCCTGTTCTTTTCTTACTTCATCCCTTATTTCGTTTTTTGCTTATTCCGTGCTATTCTTGAGAGAATCAGCTTGGTGCTGTTGGCATTCCGCAGCCCGTTATTGATGTGAACTTCCTCCGAGTCTCCCTTTCCTTCTTTCCCCGTTTTTTTTACCGTTTTGACAGTCTTTTTCAGGTCGAATTGGAATAAAAATGCCACGTTCCGCTGCACCGTCTCATCCTCTGTGCCTCGTGTGCCGTGCATGAGACGGGACGGTTGCTTCGCCAAACCGATTCGTCGAACTTTCCTTCCGAAATCCATGGCTCTCGATGCAGACCCTGCATCGCGATGGCGCTCATCTTGTTATTGCGGGAGTAATATCTGCTTTTCGTGTTTGGTGACGTGGCTCGCCTGCAGCATCCCGTCGAAGACGACTTTCAACGAAAGTAATGCAGTATTCCACACGCAACTGCTCGCGTTACTACAAATTCGGTTTCTGCCGTAGGTAACACCTTCTTTTCTTCCAGCGCTCGGATGGTGCTTAACGCTTAGAGTTTTGAGGCGCTTGTAATTGATAAGTGTCACCCCTTCTTGGTTTAGCGGATTTCGCTGTACCCGAGATACGAACGCGTTTCGTCAAAACATCAATGCTGCAGTTCCAGCTGCACGATCGATTTTCGGTTTAAGCAGTTTCAAATCCGTTTCCGCTGTAATCCTCTCGTGCAGCCCGCCACAGTCATCTGGATTATCCAAATCGCGTCGACTCTTCCTTAAATTTTACCCGTCTTATCTTCCGTTCGCCTCGAAAGATTGCGTTTATCAGAACAAGAAGGGAGCACTGTCGACCGATGTTTCCGCCTGCAACATCCGCTGCAGGACCGCGTCGATTTTTTTTTGCGGAGCGTTTTCAATGGAGTTCGGCCGACGCTTAAAGGCTCGCAAGCTAGTTCTTTCTTTTGCTGCTGCACCCTGCGACGGCCGTTCCGAAGGGGTGACGTGTTGTCCGACACTTAAGAGGACCGCGGGAAACCTCCGGGGGGGGTGAAATAATGCGGATTCGGCATTATCGGAAGCCTTTTTAATTTCCATCTTCCCGCCGTCCTCGCTTGACTTATTTCGCTGTCGTGACGGACGAAGGAAAGGAAGTGTGATAGTTGCGGTAATATTAATAATAAATTTAAAAAAATTAAATTAAAAAAAAGCAGGAGCCATTACGGGCGCCGTATTTCACGGGGGAATCACGCGATTGCCCGGCGTTAGTTCCGATGATGGCGGAGGCAGCGTCGGCGGCTCCCCATTTAGCATTAATAATTTATGGAAGGGAAACTCGCGGAAGGGGACGCCACCTTTCAGCTTTTTCACAACTCGCGTCCCGGAAGAAGTCTCCTCCGAAAAGGCTTTTCGCCCCGGTAAAGCATTCAATAATAAACGAAGCGTTATACAAGGTTCCCGTAGGAGAACGGGGAAAAAAATAAACGGGAAACTGGATAATCGATTCCGTTCAAAAGCCACGATTTGCCGGTGCCAACCGTTTTCCTTCCTTCCGCCGGGAAATTAGCGCTGAATGTTTCCAAACATGTGCCATCCATTTCTTAATTACTTCTCTTTTTAATGCAATGGAACTTTTACCTTCCTGAAAAATACATTACATGAGACAGCACTTTCCACCGCGGAAAGGGGGTAGCTCCATTTAACATCCCTCCCTCAAGAGGCTTAAGGAATTAACATTAAGGAGATTGATATTAAAAAAGATCTGTCTGAAATATTTACGCGAGACAAGATGTTGCCGCGGCAAAAAGAATTTTTATAGTTTGCACAGCTTGAAAACTCCTAATTTATTTATTTTCCTTAAGTTATTTGCATTAACTATAAAATAAAGTTGAAAATTTAATTCCTAAAGAACGTGCTAAAAGGTTGGTTGTAAGCTCTCGCAGCTTAAAATGGAAAGCCCGCCAGGAGTGATGCAAGGGCACTTTTAATGCCCTGTGAAACCTGGTTGCCGAAATTTATATTCTAAACTCATTAATTGGTCCCATTACCTGAAGTTTTGCTCATTTTTTACAATTCTCCCGGTTTTCGGTCGCACCCAACGCGAGGCCTTTGCGATTTCCCCGTAAGGGAGCCCTCCCGGGGAATCTTTAGGGCCGCGGACATTTTCACCCCCAACCTGGATGACAACAGCTCTCGTGGTCCGATCGAAACCCGAGCAACCGCGTGCAGGCATCGCAATAATGATAACTGCAACTAATAAGCGAAAGGAAGAAGAAAGCGTTGAAGCTCCGTATCTAAACCTGGGGAAAATAGGAAAAGCAAAGTTTTAATTAAATGCTGACTATATTTTATAAGCAATATAATTTATAGTTAAAATGGAATGCGGGGCAATAAATCTTTTAAAATTTTGTTATGTCTTTTAGTTATCCAACGCCGTTCTTAACACCGAATGAAATTTTCACAAATCGAAACGTTGCTTTTTATCCATCACCTCCTTGCTCGGGAGATGAGGGAAAAAATCGCGATCGAAGACTACACATTAAGCGATGTTAGCTGCAAAATCATTTTCGACCGATTTTTCATTTTTTTTAAAATTTTTTTTAACATTTTTTTCCAACGCTCTGCTGTCGCCGACTGCCTGCGCGAGCCTTAAGCGGGAAATTTTCCGGAATTTTCACGTAAAATTTACTGAAGAACCCCGCTCGGACGTCTTTATTTTCGTGCCCGGGACCTGTCTCGCCTCCATTTTGGACACCCCTGCTTCGTAATAACTCCACACCAACCCAGAGAATTAACACCAATTAATTAGAAACTTTTTTATTATCCCATTCATTATCTGAGCGCCTTATGACGGGACACCACGGAATCCGCACCTTTTTCGGTTTAAAAAGATTGCGGAATTTCCGCGTTCCCTTCCCTCCGGGATATTCTTTTTTAGACGTAGAAAATCGGGGGCCGAGCATAACCCGGGGGTAGTTTGGAGAAACAGCCCTTGACTTCCGTGCGTGGCCCAAATTTTCACTTAAAAGAAAAGCTAGGTCACGCAGAGGGGCTGATCCCCAAGGGTGGGTAATTGGCCCAGGGCACGCTATCTGCTTCCTAACAGCTCCCTTTTCCCGAAACGGCAGCACCCTGATCCCACCCCACCCCGAAATCGTTCCCGTCGATCGCTGTCCGCAGGCCTCGTTCCTTACGGAAAAGCCGAGCCCGACAGCTTAAAATGCTCGCGCCCTTTCACGGCGTCGCCGGAAACGGCCCAAAGCTCCTCTCTGCTATTGGCTGCCGCCGAAAAAAAAAAAAATGCAACGGCATGGCGAAAATTTATTTCGACTCGAAGCAAATGAAAAGGGACGGATTTCATTCCGAAGCATTATAAAATATTCCGAAAACTGGAATTGGTTTTCGAAAATCCTGTCATTCCTGCACACGGCTAAGGAATTTCACGCATTTTATTCAGATATAATATACAGTGTCGATATTATGCGATAATTAATGCCCTTAATGCAGATCCTCGCTTAAAAAGCTAATATAAATTTTTTGCCTCGGCTGGATAATATTGGATATTGGAGCCCTCCGGATAACGGCTCCTCTTACATTATTACAATTTGGTGGTCTAAATCCTTAAGACGTTGCACGTATATCGCAAACTGAGCGCTCTCGCGCTGTTTTTTGGCTACCGTGACCGAAGAAGTAAAATCGGTGCAGATAGCCCCAAAGCTGACGGAGTTCTGCCTCCTTTCATGACTGTTTGATTCCCACGGAAGCAACCCGTTAAGCGCCTCCCGACCTCTTAACTATTTGATCTCAAAGGAACCCTTAACATGCAAACTCGTTTTACTCCATTTGCATTTTTACGGCCCTGATTCATCCGTTCGACATGCACCATCTTCACCGTAAGAACCTCACTGCCGACACCTCCTCAGGGTCCCGATATAACAGGCCTTTGTTCCCATCCCGGGGGATAACTCGCATGCGACTGGTACGTTCGACGGGAATCACAACTCAAAAAAAAAAAAGGGGAAACAGCAGTCCTCATGTGCGGCAGTTTGCTTGTTTATGCTAAGGTATGCAGAAATCGATGGAGTTCGCTTAATTAGGTCCCTGTTGGGTTGGCGATTCTAGAAAGAGCAACCCTTTCGAATTTCGAAGAGTACGGGTCTGACCTCCGAACTTTCCGGCTTCGTATGTAAAGGAGCCCGGGGAAAAAAAAAATCCCATAAATGTTTATGGTTTTTCCCCAAAATTCGGACCTTTTCCCCGGGTGACCGGAATCACCGATTTCTCGGAATCGACCCCTTTCATTCCTCCCCCAGAAATTCCTGGAAATCTTGATTGCATCCCGCCTTCCGTAAATTTCGATTCGCTTACGTCAGAATTCCCGAAACTGCGGCGATCGTTCCTTTTGAATTTTTTTTTTTTTTTCATTTTAAATGTTATCAAATTTCCAGGAATTGCAAAAGATTATCCTTAGTCAACAGCAACCCTTTTTTAGCTTCTTTCATTCTCCTTTTCTTCGCTTTTTCAACCCTTACGCGTGATAAATTTCAAGGGGTAAAATACACCCCACTCATGTCTTTCCTCCCTACCCCATTCTCTTTGCTTCATATTAATGGGCCTTCATAAAATGTCTTTCGCGTATTTCTCCCGCCTCCCCCCCCCCCCGTTCGACCGGCACTTTGGGTGCCCTGTTCCCCGTCCGCCATTGTGCGGCGGCAAACGGCAAAGCGACGGGAATTCGAAGTTGCGATTCTAATCCATTCTCATTTCATTGCTTCAAATGCCATACAATTTGTAACGCGGAAAAATAACCTCTTAGGTGAGGGTCTAATCTCCCTGCATGGTTTCCGTCCGTAGCTCCGATGGGAAAGTTCGCCGCTTTCCGGCCGGGGGGTAAGAAAGAGCCAGAACGCGGCTTTTCACGTGCAGACAAAACAAATCGGGTATTTTGTTTCCTTCACGTTGTGCTGCTCGCCATTTCCTCCCCCCCCCTCCTGCCAATCATCCCCAAACAATTTTTCTCGAATTTTTTTTTTTTTTCACTCGGAAAACTTCCCGGTTTATTTGATCTTTTCTGGAAGTTTTTCTCCCACTTTAATTTTTTAATGTCTTCTCGGATTTCCACGGAGGCTGCCTCTCGGGCGGTTCATCCACCCGAACTCCATTTCCTCCCGCCGGTTTTTTGGTTTTTCCTCGGAATTTCCTCTCAGACACTTCCCCGACGTCTAAGATCGTCGTCGTCGGATCCTTTTTTTCCCTTTCCCAGGCGGAGAGCCTTTTTTTTTTTTTTTTTCTTTTTTTCCTTTTTGACGAAAAGAAATGAAAAAGTATCTGAAAATCGTCTTCAAATTTTATTAACCCTAAAACGCTGCATATAATGAAAGGGGGGGGGGGTGAAAGGGAAGGGGAATTAAATTTTCCTCAAAGGATTTTCCTTTGCTGGACCTTTTTAGTTTTTATCGGAACTTTTACGCTGGAAAAAAAGTTCCTTTTGAATATAGGGAAACAGCGTGGAGATAATCGCGAGAGCCCACGGAACTGAAAATTCGATTTACAATATATTTAATACGCTGTCTTATAATTTTTTCTTTAATGCAATGTTACTCAAATAAATAAAAAAAGTAATCTTTCCGAACATTTATTTTCACCATTTATTCTGACCAAATTATTTTTTAAATTTAATTAAGTTTCTTAGTAATACTTTAATGCTGTTAAACATATATACGTATATTTATCATTCAGCTACGTCAGTTTTATGATTATTAAATTTTTCATTATCATAAAGCGATACTTAAAATTGTTTTAATTCCCCCCCCCTGTATTAATAAAAGTTCCGATGTTTCAATATTATTTTAATTTCACGTAAGGCTTTGGCGTTTCGCAGTCGCAATTGGAACGTCTGCTAATTTATACAGAAAATTTGATGTGTATCGGATGGGTGCTTGACGAGAAATTGGAATGGAATGATCGAAGGCCCATTTACGTATCCAATTTGAACGGCGGACTCAAATTTTTTCATTTCGCGTTTTTTTTTCCCCGCGGGCTCCCAGGATCTGTCGGGATCGCAGCTAGGGGATGATTTCGATTGGACGGACCCCCCTCTCCCCTCGGTCCCGGACCGGGAGATTTCCTCACGTTAGAGCATCGGACCGAGATGCTTCGACAGTCGAAGCCAGAGTCTTTTTCCACGTTTTCAAGTTATTCGGTCCACCCACATTCGCCCGAACTGGAGGATGAAATATGTGCCAAGAAGAGGTGTTGAAGGTGATTTATTGGCCTGAAAATGAAGTACCGGTCTGGAAAGGGGCTATTTTTAACGGTTTACCCTCATTAATTCAGCGTCAACCCCAATGAAATTCCTGAACCCGATTTGTGGCAGATAGTTCCGATTAATAATTGGCTTCGATGAAGAGAGACGTGGAAGTAGACGAAAGAAATGAAAAAAAAAAAAAAAAAAAAAAAAGAAAAAAAAGGAAAATGGTAGGTGGGTTTGCGGGCTGGAGA